>JADDOH010013087.1:0-85328 GCA_016648135.1 Agrypnia vestita
CTAATATATATATATATATAAGAGGTTTGTGGTGGAGAGGATTCGGAAGGAAAGGTGGAACCCTCACGTGGAACAGTGAAGACCCCAAGAAGTACTTGTTGAAATGAAATAAACCGATGGCACATAAAGAGTCATCGGCTTATTTTATTACCATAAACTTTTATTTTTATCGATAATTTGTTCCCGATATTTGAACCCATCTTCCCGAACGGACGACGGTGTAAGAAAATGTGCAGATAGCTCCAACAACTTTTTGCTCCGGCAACTGTGAAGTACTTACCGGCGGATTTATTAGGCGGAATGTTATTCGGAAGACAGATGACCGCTCGCCGCAGATAAGCGGCGATGATTCAACAGCCGCGGCGGACCGGTTCCGCGGACCGCGCCCAGGAGGCCCGAACCTGTCCGCGGCCCGCCTGACACACTGACACTTTTTTCATTTCGCCGACCGTGCGCGCTTTTTACCGCTTTGGTCGATTTAACGCCGGCCGGTTTCGGTGCGGCCGTTTCTCAGGCAGGGTGGACGCACACTGCTAACCGATCCATAAAAAAATTGAGTACGTAAATAAATGTTTTATCGATAAAGTTAACGTCGACCGGTTTCGATACTGCTGTGTCTTTGTCGGGACGGACACGCACTAATTGATCCGTTAAATGAAATGTGCAAATAAATTATTAATTTTTTAAAATTTATCTTTGTATATGGAAAAAATAAAAGTATATTAAAAATTCATTTGCTTCGATACAAATAAAATTATTAAAACCGAGCACAAATTTGAACGAGATTTTTTCGGAAAAACATCGCGTTGGAAAATTTTCCTTTTATTTTCATCTATTCCGATACTGGGATCGATATCAGACGCCTCTAAAACCTGTTTGAAATTAGTTTGACCGGGAGGCATTGAAATGGGGAATTTGTTGAATTCAATTGATTATTAATTATCTTTAATTTAATGTTGAAACCTTTCAGATTTAAAAATTTTTTGAATTATCTAATAACCTTAGAAACCATTATTATTTATAATATGTCAAATTTCATTTTATTTTTACATTTTTAAATATATGGTGTATTTCTAAAATATGTTTTGAGAATTCTGAGAAATTATTATTACATTTTAGATTATTTTTTTTATTAGTTAGGTTTATATATACCAGAATGATTTAATGGATCGTGATTATTAAGATTTAAAAAAAAAATATTATTGGTATATAAAATGGGTCTAATTCAGTTTGATAATGTTTAATAACATTTCGGAGAGTTTGTTTTTATACAACACTTTTTAAACATTTCTTTAAACTTAAAAAAAAAGAAAAAACTTTCCCCAATTCTTATAATCATAAATCCTTATTTCTCCTGCTAACCCACGTATCTCAATGTACGAAATAAGATAGGGCCCACTGTGCGTGCGAATAATATAAAATAAAATACTTTAATTTCACGACTCGAATGTGAAAGTGGCATAAAGAACGACGCGGTTTTCATTGTGGTATTTGGTGAAATAAATCGTGTGAACAAAAGTAATTTGTCCAACTTTATGGGCCTATATACATATACACCGACGTGCACATCCATAAAGGAAGCACTCTATTGTGCCTCCACAGTACGCGAGATGAGACACTTTATTTTATAGTAGAGAAAATGCAATAACCCACTTCAATTCCAAACATCACTTCTGGTCCATTGTGATTCGCGCTCATTAATTCTGCTTTTTTCTTTCTACACGCACAAATTTCGAGGTTGCATAGATAAAAAAAGCATTTTTTACAGTTCCTTAGGATCTAACTAACTAACTAACTTACCATCACGCCGTTTCCCCGTGGGGTTAGACAGAGAGGATAGAGCGCCATACTTTTCTGTCCTGACACAACTTTCGCTTCGTTTACATTCATACATCTTCGCATGCAAATTCGACGGTTGTTCAGGCTTCTAACAGGACCATCTTCCAGTATCTGGTTAATCTGATCATGCCACGTCTTCCGTGGTCGCCCTCTCTTTCTGGCGCCGTCAACACTTTCTTGCCATTCTTTCCTCATTCATTCGCTCAACATGCCCAAACCACCTGAGCGACCCTATTTTTATTCTATGTATTATGCTACGACCAGCTTTACATTCATTCCTAATATCTTCATTCTTTACTCTATCATACATGGCTTTGCCACGCACACGTCTAAGGGACCTCATCTCCACTGCACTCAATCTACTTTCGTTCCTCTTCTGCCAGCTCCAGGCTTCACTTCCATACATTAGTGTCGGTACCAGAACTCCATTATGTACCGCTAGTTTTGCCTCGGTAGACATATTTCTATTAGAGATCGTTGCATTCAAAGCACCTTTCACCTATTCCCGGCAGTCACTCTCCTTTCTATATCTTTCTCAACATTCCCACTTCTATCGAACATACTTCCCTCATCTACTTGTTCCAAACATTCATTGCCTACTAGTATTCACACGTTGTCTTACTTTTCTCCTTCTCGAATACCATTACTTTTGACTTGTTTACTTTCATAATAAGGTCACTTTCCTTGCATACATCATACATCCTGCTTACTAGACTTTGTAGGTCTTGTTCGCTATTTGCCATTAATGCCTTAGGGTCTACTATAATAATAATAATAATATTTATATAGCGCAGTTTTAGTGAGTATTCACCTTAAGGGCGCTTCGCACAAAACAACTTACTGGCTAAAAACACTTATTTATTATAACTTATAAAAGGTTGTTTTTTATAAGGGCGGAGAACTTTAAATTGAAATAAAACACAGGAAAAGGTTATTAATATATGTGAAATTGACTTTATTCGACAAACAATTTTATGGCATTAATATATGAATATGATTTCGGACATATGACTCCCGTGGCTGGCGCGTACATGGCATAATCTGGAGGTCCAATTTTCGCACACTCAAATCAGGCAGCAAATTATTTAAATATAAGCCTGGTTTTTAAATATTTTTAAATGTAATTAGTAAGATTTAATGAATATTGAGCGAAGCACAGCACGCATAAAAATGAAAGTAACCCGAAACATATAGATAAGTTAAATGAAATAAACATAAATATTAATGCATTATATATGAATGTAGGAGAATAATAACTCATAATTTATTATCATTTATATAATTATGGTCTCTCTTGAAATAATTTAGCTTCTTGGAAAAATCCTGGAAGTGAAAATTAGCACTCCTGTCATCCAATCGAGCTGAAATTTTGCACATCGACTTGATGTCGATGACGATGCATTACATGCATTTGGGGTCACACATACACACACGCACACAAAAAATACAAATTTATCTCCGATGCTCAGGCAAATAGGTACCTACCTACTTTCTGTTTTAAAATTATTTAAATTATGAACACTTTAGAATTTATCTCTCTATTTAAAATTGCTACAAGAGGAAAGCTGGTCGTTATGCTGTAAATCAATTTATTTAATAATAATTGTAATTTTATAAAAGATTTATAACGAAGACTATTTTATGGGTTATTATTTTTAAATTTTTGTAAGGCAAAAATATTTTGGGTGCAACAGAGATGAAACTCGTTTTACTTTGTAGTCCTCATCCTGGTATTTTTGGCGTATGACTATGTAATGTCCCGCAGCGAACAAGAGCACCACGCATTTACTACTTAAATCATTGGAGAACAAACTACGACAAAATCTGCATTATTAATCGTGGTCTAGATATCTACGACATGACCTTTGCAGTTTACAAAACATTTAAGTTTTGAGCAGTTCACAAAATCCGTTACTAATTAATTCGCGAGATGACATATTTCCTCCCACACACGCGAAAACACACATACACATACCAACACATAAAAACGCATACACACACGGACACTTAAAAACTCACAAATACACACACTTACATAAACTTACTATTTGACACTTTGTTTTTTTGTCGAGCCTTGTACATTAGGTCCTCTTGCAAATATTTTATTTATTTAATATTCACCGAAGACCAACAGCACAACGAAGAAGCATAGAAAACATTAATATAATATAGAGGGCCAATTATAGGTCTCCACTTTTAGAAATACGTTAATAATGATAAATATGTTAAGAAATAAACTTTGGCATGATAAGAATAATAAAACAAGATAGAATAAAAATTTAAACAAAAGAAAAAGAGGCTTAATTATTAGCAGAAAAAGTTAGATATGTTAAGAATAATATAACAAGAAGGAATAAAAAAATTTTAACAAGAGAAAAAGAGAGTTAATTAGTAAGCAGAGAAATTTAGGCATGTTAAGAGTAATAATTGAATAAAAATAAAGAATAATATAACAAGAAGGAATAAAAAAAATTTAATAAGAGAAAAAGAGACTTAATTAGTAAGCAAAGAAATTTAGGCATGTTAAGAATAATACGACAAGAAGGAATAAAAAATTTAAACAAGAGAAAAAGAGACTTGATTAGTATACAGAAAAACTTATGTTAAGAATATTACAACAAGAAAGAATAAAATAATTTAAACAAAAGAAAAGAAAAAAAGACTTTATTAGTAAGCAGAAAAAAACACTGCACTCAAAATTTTTCTTTATCTTATGTGGCTGCACTCGAACAAATCAATATCCAAAAATCTTATCAATATGTGTTTTCTTTTAATTGGCCCAAGGCTCTGTATATCAACAACTGTTTCTCTTTTTTATATTACATGTATATGGCTATAAGAAAACCTGTAAATGAAAAATAAAAAACAAAATAATAATGTTACGAGTTTCAGAAAGTTTTACGCTGGGAGAAAATGAAATTGGCATTTGTTTTAAGTGCCTGACATCAAAAACACAATACTTGTCACTTGCTGAGCGAAGTCGCCGAGGTGTGACAGAATTGTGTGAGACTTAACATTTGATTAATAATAATGTATAATCTACAACTGGGTGCAGGTCGTTAACCGCTGCATTATACATTGTTCGCACATCCGCGGCTTAAACCGACGATTTGAACGTGTCAAATAAACGGTCATTTTGTCATTGAAACTGAAAGTAACGACGATAATGGTTAGTTTATGTTAAATAATTAAACGGCAGTGTTGCGAAGTGACTTGCCGAATAAACACTCGGTCAATTAAAATCCATTCAATTTGCACCTGCGCCAATTATGTGGATAGGTGAGATTGGAATTGAATTTGAAATTTATGTTGCAACAAAACGTGTGCGTAAAAAATTAATCTAATTACCTTGAATGTGTTTTCAACCAAATGACGTATGAAATTGTGATAACTGTTGATAGGTGTTTTTGCTAAATAAAGATTATCACTCCTCTCGAAATTCGAATAGTAAAATATAAAATGTGATTAAAATCATTAATATGTATTTTTGATGTTTAAAGCTTTGTGGTTGGACATAATTATTGATTTGAGAAAACTAACAAACGTTACATAAACCACACTGTTTTTAAACGTCTACCGGTTTCGTATTGTACTGTATCTCCATCAAGTACGTACAATGTACGTAGAATTGCACGTACATTGTACGTTCGTCCTGATAAAGATCCAGTACAGTGTCGAAACCGGTAGACGTTTAAAAACAATCACTGTGTTTTAGTATTCTCAAACTAGTAGAGATAATATAATTTATGTTTTCCACCCATTTTCATGATTATCCAAATAAAAAAATAAAAAATATATACTGAAAAATTTATTTATTTATTACTATTTTTTTATTAGAATTTTTTTATTTAAAGATCACTTAAATTTTCACAGTAAATTTTTGGATGAAGGGGAATTCAATCTATATTACAGCTTTGTTGAAAGCCTTCGATTAAAGACAGTACCAACGTGAGTAAGAAAAAATAGAGAAGATAACATCTTGTGTGAATTGATTGAAATATGATTTATTTCGTAGTAGAATTATCTGTACACGGTGCCTATAAGATAAAGACCAGTACACGACTAACAATCTATACATAGTATTTTTCTACAATTAAACCATCGTGTTCCATAATAATTATTATAGTGATAAAATACGTTATATTTTTATCTACACATTTTCGTTGTACCACTTAAGTAGGTACCTTTATAAATTCGAATATATGAGCACGAAACGAACATACAATCATATACCCACCTAATGAAGGTGAGTAATAAAAGAAATTGTTTCCTTATTTAAAAAAAACTATTCTCATTAGCTGCATACATAATTAACGCTATAAATTATCATTTGTAAAAAAATATAAATCAAGTGACTTTATTACACCTTAAGGTGATCGCATTAATTAAAACAAGGTTTAATGTCTTGTTAATCACCTTGCGTATCTGTCTGCCATTAGTTTTAGTATGGAGAGATATGATCCGGAATGGGCGAAACAGTTTTATTACACGCGGCTGTCTATCGATTGTCGGTAATACACCTTAAGTGATCATGTTCTCAAATCTGACACTGCAAAAAAATGACCTTTATTTTTGCGCTATAGCTTCGCGATAGCTCCGCGCCCGGGCGATCGGCCGGTAATGAGAGGCTTTCTGGGCGCGAGCCTCAAATTATACGTCGCGCGGGTAGGATCCGATCTCACGTTCCTGCGAAGCCTTTTGAGTTTCGGCGTCTAAATTACTTATTTGGACGGGCAGCCCGCCTTTGAAGAGTTTCTATTTTTATGTTCGGCCTAGATATTTATTGTATATATTTTAATTCGATTGGTGGCCCCGGTTGCGTAGCGGCGGAGCGCGCTTCGTATCCCCGGGGTCGCGGGTTCTCTTCGAACCGAAAAACATTCGCGTTTTTTTTGTTTGTTGGTAAAATATAATTATATTTCGATTTGGATGTACGTGAATTTTTTACAGTGTAAATGCTTGATTGGCTGGTCGTAAAAGTTTTGAAATTGCATGCATTTTATTACTCGTATGTAGATATGCAAGATATTTACAACGTCTACGAATAGATATTAATCTCAAAACTATCTGCAATGATTAGAGCATATAGAATCGGATACACAGATTAACCTCCAACTCAAGACGACACTGTCTTTTTTCCAAGACAGTTGAAGTTACCTCTTACTGATTTCCTTGCTCGGAAAAATTATTTACTTCCTTGGTTTTGAATATTTGTGACATCCTTAGCCGCTAAGAGATTAGGAATTTGATCTGGAGTACTGACACACAAGTGGCCGATGAAGTTATTGCCTTTTAGGTTCAATTTTGTCAAACCCTTAAAACGTTTTAAACAAATTTATTGATACTCTACATGGTGCAAATTTTAATCTAGTAGCAGATGAGAAAATATAGTGTCCAAATAAATACTAGTAATAATAAAGAATCAGGATTAACATCAATCTGAATAAAGTATAAAGATAGAGGTAAAGGAGATCTATCAATACAAAATTATAAAAAATAATTATTTTGGTTCCATTTCTATAGATTCACAAAAAATTATACTACGTTATTACGTTTATTTATATTTATATAGCCATATTTATTGATATAGCCACTAAAAAATACTTTTTTGTCTACCGGTTTTGAGACGTAATCCGTCTCTTCGTCAAGACAACCACTACACTAGCATATAAATATTACTACACACTGTGTAGTGATATTTACATGCTAGTGTAGAACAAATAGTGGGTGTCTTGACGAAGACACGGGTATGTCTCGAAACCGGTAGACAAAAATGTAATTTTTAGTGGTTATATCAATAAATATGGTTGTATATGTAAATAAATAAACATATATTACATTTTGTTAGAATGTCTGACCACAAAGTTATGGTTTAAATATCAAAAATATATGTAATTGAAATGTAGCTAATTAATTGGGCCTTGAAAGTTGTTGAATTTCCTGGCCATTGTGGTCAGCGTCCCTGATAAGCGCGCTCAAATGGATTGCTTCTTGAACAAATATTTCGCATCACGCTACTTGGCAAGTTTGAGAGGACTCACTTGCGTGAATTTGTTAATTCGTGTGAATGAATTTAAAAAGAAGAAGAAAAAGAAAAGAAAAGAAGAAGAAAACATGCATCCTTCCCGTGCTTTCTTATGGTCTGGAGATTATCACGCGAACTGCGAAGACCATTCATAAACTAAGATGTACACAGCGATCTATGGAGGGACAAATGCTAGGTAGTTCTGAGAGATTTAATCAGAAAGGAGGAAATCACACGCCGGACAAACTTTGTCGATTTGGTATATCGTATTGCTAAATAAAAATAGCAATGGGCAGGTCATGATGCCGGACACGGGAGAGATAGATAGGAACCCAGAGTTCTGCGGTGGAGACTATGAGACACGAAAAGAGGAATAGGTCGGCCTCAGAAAAGATGGGCCGATAATGTTGTCCACGTCGCTAAGTGGGCGGATAAGAAAAGACCAAAGAAGAGAGGATTGAAAAACATTAGAAGAGGCACACATCCAGCAGTGGAGAGATAGTTGAGGAGGAAGAAGAAGAAGAAGACCTCCACAAAACTGAATTATTAATAAATCAATAAAAAGTAAATAACTTAAGTAAAATTTAGTATTTTTAAAATGCATTACTGTTTTAAAGTTATAAAATTTTCTCTCTTTTTTCTCGTATTTTGGTCACTGTCTAACTGTCAAATTAATTGTCTAATTGTCATGATATTTGTTTGTATTATCTTTTCAAATGATTTTAACATTCCAATAGTGAAACATAAATTTGCCGATAATTGTAGTAATGCGAAACGTTATATAAATAAACGTCTATAAATAACGTCAGCCGGCAATATGTCCGATAGTGCACGAAATCATTTATAAATAACTCTACAGATTAAAGGTTCTTAATAACAAATTATTATAACAATTTTATAGCAATAAATCTATTCTGATTTTTACAAAATGCCTTCTAGCTAACATAAAAATGTAGGTACTTCATTAGGTACGAGAGATAAGTCTAAATTCCAGGAATTATATCTAAATGTCCATCAATATTGTTGATGTTATGATAATTTTTAGAGTTCCGCTGGTTTTAGACCTTTCTTGTAAAAAAATAATTATCTGGGTTTCATATTGTAACCAGTGGCGTAACTTAAAAGTGGGGCTAATGTAAAATGAAAGGGAACTCTGTATATGTACTTATCGTGTTTAAGATCATCACCACTATTAACTTTGCAACTCCTGGTTGGTCTTGGCCTCCTTAAAATTTTTCTTTCGGTTATGAATATCTAAGACGTATATGTCATTGAAGACATTAAAAAATAAAATATTCGTAAAAAATCACCCATCAATAAAAAAAAGTAGTAGGTACTTGTGGACTTTCACTCACAATTAAAAAAATCTCTTTAAATAATATAATTCTTTGTTTAACACCACATTATTTATTAAAAAAAAACGAGTTATTTTATTAAAAGATATTATGTATCATCACACAATGTGTTTGCTTCGTGTGATTTTTTTTTAAAAATCTTTACTTTACGACGCAAAATTACAAAGCCAATAGTTTGAAGAAACAAAACACAAATAGAATTTTCGCAGACTCGATAGTACACTAAAGTCTTGTTTTTTTCAAGTTGGATTAGAATAAAAGTTCGTTTAAAGCATAGATTTTCACGGAAACGGGTCGTTTGATTGGTGGAGAAACTAAAAATGTATGCTTTAAACGAACTTTTACTTTGATCCAACTTGAAACAACCGGCCCTAAGGGATCGTCGATAAAGATTGGTGGCACCCTAAAAAATCACCTTGATAGAAATAAAAGAACACTTACATTTCAATAATAACAAAAAAGGGGTAAAAATTAAATTGAATCATGCGCTTGAGCTTTAGTAATAACAGATTTATACGGTTGAAAACTTGCATAAAATTTCTACATTACTGTTAAAATTGCCAAGTCTCTGAGTTCTGCATAGTGGCTAGTTATATTCCTCACTGGTACTATAAAATAGTGTAGGCGCTCTTGTGTAGTGGAGTTTAACGTGGGAGCCAATCCTTAGTTACGTCTTTGATTGTAGAGGTTTATAACAAGAGATATTTTAGTATTGCAATTCAATTAATTGTCTTTGCGTGTCGCGAATTAATCTATTCGCAACCATACGAAATTATCTGCTAGGTAGCCAAATCTGCCATGTCCAATATATTATTTACTTTCTCGTGTAGATGTGTGTGTACGCGCGCGCGTACTTTCTGCCAAGTGAGTCATGGTGATGGCGGTGAACATCTTACATTGTAGATATGTCCTAAAAAGCAGTTTCTTGTATCGCGATTGTAAATATTAGTTTCACTTGAATTCCATCGGCAGGCTCGGCGCCCGGGTCGTGTGGCTGCTCTGCTGTGCGGACGGAGGAAAGCTGGTTGTTATTTAACCAAACTGGTTTGCTTCGTTTGACGCTGGCATTATTTCCCCCTTATTTAATTGGGATTATTTTATTGATCAAATTGATTATATTTATAATTTACGCACACACAATTTACACACTTTCTTCGTATTAACGGCTCGCGTAGTGATTTTGTACTTTATTCAGGGACGGATTAGCGACTTATATATATTTTATAAAACAGGGAGAATTATATACGGAAAAAACTAAATACAGCATACAGAAGAAATTGTAATTAAAAAAAAAACTTAATGAATGTATGTATGTAGGTATATATCATCCGAGGATCATTCAACAAAATAAATAAACTGAACGAAGATTTGAATCAGTCGGTTAAAAATAAATAAGCTTATATTAAGTATTAGAAAAAAGAATAACATGGAACTGGGCAAGAAAGCACCAAATATGCAGTCTTGAACGTAAATATTGAAAAGGTGGCTGAAATGAAACATTCAAAATTGACGTCGGCAACAAAATTTGAATACATATAATACTCGTATGTTTTAAAAAAAAATTCTTCGAAGGTTGAGAAAAAATAAGGCAGTTAAATGTGTTAATATGCGAGATGAGAAATACTCCTCACATAAATTATGTATTGTTCTCCAGTGTTAGCCAATGAAGAAAACATCAAGAAACTACGGCAAAACAGGACAATGAGAATTATATTTAAAAATATGATACTCCTCTCCTACTCACGAGTAATATTACTCATGTAGAAGAGAAATACCATGTGAAGACTATAAACCATCATCTTCTGTGTATAGTTTTCTGGGATATTTTGCCGTGTATATGTGACCTTTCTGGCCAACGTTTCGGATCCCATTGCAGGGTCTATCATCAGGGCTGATGTCTCACATCAGAGGTCACATATACACGGCAGAATATCCCAGAAAACTATACACAGAAGATTGTGAACGGTCGTAAAAACCTAAGGATATTTATAAAGCACCATTATTGTAAAAAATGTATTTATAAATAATAATAAAATAAAAAATAATAAAAATAAATAAAATCGCTCGGGTTTGTAGATTTTTAATATGCCCTGCGCGTTATTTTATATAATTCATATCAAAACGTAAATTAATAAAGGAAATTAAATATTTTTAATTAAGATAGACCATAGTAGTCTCACAGAGACGAAGCTTTAGATACGATAGATAGCTGGTGATATATGGAATTCTTCCGAATTATTTAACAAATATTTATGTACACAGGAATACACCTGAAAATTATTATTTTAATTTTATTAATTCCTTTTATAAAAATAATCTCTCTGTGGACAAAATTAAAAATTGTACTATCAGAACATACGAGTACATATTAAAATATTGTTAGAAATATATTTATTTAAAAAAATCTATTGTAAGTGAAACTTTTCTGTTTCTATTTAAAATTGCATCATAAATTATTTGATATTTTTAATTAATGATTGAAGGTATTACGCATTTGTGTGTGAAACGAAACATTGTCGGCTCGTCGCTCGAATTTCTTCCAATTTAACCCAATTAAGAATTCACATGCAATTCGTAACGTGATTAAAGGCCATTAATCTCTGACATGATTACGCTAATTGAGCGTGCGATGTGAAGTGGAAGAGAATATAAAGAAAAAACAAAAGCGAAAAACTGTTATTAACCGATACGCTATTATCAGCCAATGAAATTCAACTGTTCACTCTTCACTACTATGAATAATAACGCGCCGTAACGTATTTTACTTCATTCTTCATACGGACGGAAATGAAGTGAAATCGGCTGCAAAATTTGGATGTTAATTACGGACACAGGAACATACGCTAGGGCTAGCTGAATAGCTAGCGTAGGTTTTAATAAAAAATAATTTTAATTTTTTCGATCCGAAACATCGGCCAAGAAAGTCTTATGTACACGGCAGTGACGAGCAGTGAGAACAAGAAGCATGCCTTTTATTTAAACATATATTTGGGAAAAAAAATCGTAATTAAATATTTATCTGGCAGAATATTATGAAATGTTAAAATCTGAATAATGTGTTAATTATTATGATAGAAATATTACGAGATATAGGTATATTTTATTTCGGTTTCTTTTCAAAATATATGCTTAAGAAAAATCATGCTTCTTGTTATCAATGCACGCCCTTGCACGGCAGTATATCCCAGAAAATAAGAACGTTTCTCAAGAGTTAATTAACGCACAAGACATTAACTTGTAATTTTATTTTTATTATTTAATTTATTTACATTTAACACTTGTTTATAACGATACGGTATATAGTACCTACCTATAGATAAAACCTTAAAAAGTTTTAGTAGATTATGAGTATGTTCTTGAAAAATACTTTTTTCTTAATGTAGCGGCCCTCGTAGCCCAGTGGGCCACCTTACTGGTTTCCCACACCGAGGGTTCCGGACTCAATTCCCGGTGAGGTCACAATAAATCTGTTATTAACTGACCTGGGTGTTTTTTGATGTGTATCGCTTCAGAAATTGGACCCCTTAAAGTGTTAAAAATAAAAATAATTCCACAACAGTGTAGTATTTGTCATTTGAATGGATATGGAAAAAAAAGTTTTTTTTTAAATAAATTAATCAACTGAATTTTGCGTATCCAGCCTAGCTGGGTACGTACATCCAAGGGGTTTAATATTAATTTAATTGGATAACAGAATGTACGTACCTAACAACAATTTTAATGTAAATTTGAAAAAATATTTTTTTTCTTGACGGATTTTTAACAAGCAATTAAAAAAATTTCCTGATTTTTTTTTTTCATTTTTTCCATAAGATGAAAATCTCCGAGCACACAAAAACACATCAAACCTTTTCAGAAGCCAATAATTAAGTAACCATCTAAAATGGCTACCAACGTCGAGTGTATGTCGTCCAGGACAACTTTACAAACACAATTATTTTTGTGACAATTGCACTTATTTATTGATCAAATCGTGAAGATCGATACCTAAAAATCCAGTGCATTTTTATTTGAACTGACGCACACTTACTGATTCTTGGAATAGTTTATGTTATTAAATTATTTGCCATATTTTAGACATATTTTAATTGCTCCACCCCATCCCATAATTCTGTATTCAAACATAGATTGACGCAAATAACACAAACAACATTCTTTGTACTAAATAAAGCGTTCCTCGCAATCACGACCCTTTTCATTTTCATTCCTTTATTATATGTATGTACGTAGGTACTAGGGAATCGATGAAAGAATATAAGAACCTATACGTATATTGTACTTACTCCTGTAAATTAGGGTTTCTTGTAATTGTACAGAGGCTCTGTCTAATTACATCACTGATGTAAATGAATATCGATGGCCGTATGAAAACCTATTGAGGAAAAATAAATAAAAGTATCGAATAAAAGTATAAGACAGTTTAAACTCATGCACTTTTTACATTTATTGATCTAGCCGCGTGAAAGGACAGTAATGATTAATGCTAGGTGATCATTATTAATAGTACCGGCGATGCGTGAGTGCATTTGCCGGAAGATCGATATGCAAGGCGGTTATGCAACTGTGACAATGGATATCGTGTGAGTGTTCCGTTTGCATTTGTGGTATCAGGTTGCGCAACCGGCGTTACTTTCCGCCTTGATTGGTTCAATCACGCCATGCGGCATGCATTGTCACATTCACAATCACGATTAAACGACTCCCCCCTGGGTGGTTACGTTTAATCGATAACTATATTGCAACTAGCAACGACCCGTGAAAAATCACGGGACATGATAATTGCAGGATTTTGAAGCTGAAAACCATTTGTTTTTTAAATTGAGTGTATTAGCTTAAACCGAAAACTAATTTCACATTAATTTTGTGAATTTAATCGAGTTAAAAACTAAAGCAGCAATTGCTTAATGACGACATTTTGAATATTCGTTGCTGATTGTCAGATTTGTTGTTGTAATTCCAGGAAGTTACGGAAGGACGGACGCACGTTCGAAATTAGGAGACGTAGATAAATTCTTCTTAACTTTCTACTCGATCAAGATATATATTATCGATGTCTCTTAGAGACGATGCCTTTTTTTACGATTTTCTGGTCAAAAAAGCAGTTAAGAATTGAAATAATTTTCAGGCGTGTTGTAGTGTAGCGTTAATAATTTGAAAGAATGTCATATACATATAAAAAAGGATATTGCTTTAAAAACTCCAATCAAAAATATAGATATCTCATTAACAACGGCGTCATCTTGTCAGACATACATGCCAATGACAATTGAGTTTGAGGTTAATTTGAAGCCCTCGGGAAACAAACATGTCTTTGACGCAATTCGAATTGATTACAATATTCAATGTAATGAAGACTTAAAAATAGAAAATAATATTATATTTAAAAACAAATAAAGACATGCTTTTATATAAAATAGCTAAAACCTTTTTCAACAGAGGTGAGTACTCACGAAAACGGCGCTATATAAATGATCCAATTATTATAATTATTAACAGCGATCACAGTTGTTTCTATTCTTCGCAAGACTGTCTTCAGCGCATATTTATAATCATTTGATTTTCTCGAAGCTTCTGGCATAATTCCGCAATAAGGCAGTTAATTTTTTTTTCTTAAATTTTCTAGATTGCTCGAATATAATAATATTACTCATGTATTCACGTAATCATGATCAATTATTTTATTGTTTGGTTTCGTGGGCATGGACCTTTCGGGCTTCTATCTAGCGAGGTCCGATGCGCCGCACTAGTTGCACCAGCGTGGTTGTGCAGCTGGTAGGTCTTGGAGCACGACCTCGTGGTGAACATTGATTGACGCGTCGGTCGTGTGACTCAGCTTCCTGCCTCCACTCCACCTCGCAGTGTGTCTCCATCACTTCCCTGAACAGTTTCCGCACTTCGGATATGGCAAGCCGCTCTGTCTGCCCGCCGTGCAGAGAAAACTCGTTGTATTTTTACCTTAGGTGCTCGCTTTGCATACGCAGATTAATTATGTCGCCGTTTTCACTTCATTCTGATGTCTGAATCGCGATCGTAACGATAACTTGCTTCATTTCCTGGGTACGAGATGATGAGACACACAATACACGACACGTCTAACACGCGTACACGAGCCTTGATGTTGCTGAAGAGTACCACTGGTAAACCGTAACTAGTTGCTTGAAATGGAACTTCTGTGAGCTCTTGGGAGTAAGTTCGAACGGTCAAAACTCGTTGTACGGTTTCGCGTTACTTTTTCTACTACAGAAAAATGCACATCATAATATTGTAGCTTGTTGGTCTTGTGGTTAGGACACTGGCCTCGTGATCCAAAGGTTGCGGGTTCGATCCTCACTCCAGAGTAGCAAGTTAGTCCTATTTTCATAGTACAAGCGCTTAGCTTAGTTTGAAAATAGTAATAATATTGATGTGACACGTATTCCGTGTTCACATCTCTATTTAAAAAAAAAAATATATATACATATTCATACGCGTTGTTTCGAGTCAACGGGCAACGCGTGTTATTACGAATCGTGGCATTGTCCAAATACATAATTCTATATGTAACAATGTCCGACACTAACGCACAAAGTTGGCGCAAATAATGATGAGGTTTATAAAATAATGAGGTATGAAAAGCAATAAAAAAATTATTATTTCTCTATATTTAGATGGCGCCGTTCTCATAACCGCCGAAATACATATTTAAAGGTATTCATTCACTTTGACGAGTTAAAGCTAGTCTAAAATGATTATTTAATAATGTTTGCACTTATTTAAAATATCTTTAGTTGTTTTTAAAATCGTTTAATGCTTCAGGTTTTTTTTGCGAAGCTCTACATCCAAAATGTACTGTAAAATCCAAAAACTATGGAATTCGATTTTATTATAAATCAGCGGTCCATTCTAGATGACCCGCAGGTGGGGAAATATATTTTACGTAGGATCCTAGACTGCAACTGATTGATGAAAAATGTTTATAACGGAAGACATTCGATCGCAGATATGATACATTCAACGATACGATAATTTTAATCGCTCGATTCTATCTTCTTCTATCTATGTACCTGTGTCTTATAACGTTTCATGTGAATTGCTACATATATGTAGACAGGTTTCCAAAACAATTCTTAATTTATAGATGGTTACCTAAAGCAGTATTTTTACTTCATGGATCATTTTACGCGGAGCAACTCAGAACAGTAAATAGTATGTATTAATTATTAGTTATTTTTCAACCCAAAAAGTACATAATAATAATTATACAATTTATAATAATTAATGGTCCCTTACAAGCATTACGAAACAATTTATAAACCCCGGTTTTGAAAAATATCATAATTGGTTATGTTTTGAAATCAAATTTTCCTTCTTTTTAAATGATTTTTCACTAGCGATAAAAATCACATGGTCATCAAAAGAATCCCACTCTGAGGGATGTAAAGAAGTAGTAGCCAATTCCATGTGAAAACTTACTTTAAGTGTTTGAAGTTTAACGATTTTACGTTTTTTTAAAAAACGCTTTTCAAATTCTCTTTTAATCAAGCTGTTTAATCATTTTTGTCAGATTTATTCCCCGAATAAAATTTACAATTAATATATATACCTACGTAGTTTGTAACGATTTGTCGTGTAATACCTACACGTTTGATTTATAATCTCTTAATTTTTTTTTAAATATACAAGAAATCAATGATTATTGGATCCGAAACACGTTGGTGTTTTCAACAAATAAGTGGTGATAACAAAGATTATTCAAATGAATTATATTAATAATGTCACCATAAAAACTTTTTGCTCATATTGAAGAAATACACAATTAAAAAGGCATGTGTTAATTAATGGTTTTTACAAAGTATATTCTAGTTAATTATGTTAATTACATAATTAGTCGTTAAAACTACTGTTGTATCTGTGTTGTTAAAACTTGTTTAGTAAAATTAATTTATGTGTTGTTTTTTTTTGTGTAATTTTTTTTTATGTGTAAAATTTTGTGTTAATTTATGTGTATTTATGTATTTATGTGTCACCATAAAAACTTTTTGCTCATATTGAAGAAATACACAATTAAAAAGGCATGTGTTAATTAATGGTTTTTACAAAGTATATTCTAGTTAATTATGTTAATTACATAATTAGTCGTTAAAACTACTGTTGTATCTGTGTTGTTAAAACTTGTTTAGTAAAATTAATTAATGTGTTGTTTTTTTGTGTATTTTTTTTTATGTGTAAAATTTTGTGTTAATTTATGTATAAAAAAAACTATGTGTTGTTAAAATTTGTTTAGTAAAATTAATTTAATTAAGAAATTAATTCAATATTAAAAGTGTTATGAAAAATATGTACATTTGTAAAAAAGGAAAGAAATTAGATCTTAGAAAACTTACCGATTAAAATCAAAATATCTTCTTTTTCTATGTTTATCGACCCCGCCGTCTTATCTAATCTGACTCTAATTTTCTCTCCACTCTTTACATCTAAGTAGTACGTAATCCTTTATTCTTAAGTATTAGTAATGTCATTGGAGATGACGCGTCATCATTGAAAACGTTTTAATAATTATAAATTAGTGAAAGTAAACAGTGTTATAATTATTTTTTTAGTCTAATTTAAAATGGCTTTTCATATAGTTTTTGTGAAATGTACTCGTCAGTTATAAAGACAATACTTGCATAGACATATATATGTATTAATTAACGCGCCATAACGTAGTACAGAATTAAAAAATATATATAATTTTATCTTCATAAAAATGTAACAATTACATTATGCATATCTAAACGAATAGTTTCACCCATAAACAAACTAAAAATATTAAATATTATTAATTAGTAAATTATTACCGTAGACAGTAAAATGGTGCATACATAGCAATGTACTGCAAACTAATAGTAGATAATCAAAATTCGCAAATATAATTAAGTTAGCTGGACAAAAAATACTCCAATCTCCAAATAATGCAATTGCCAATGAAGTTTTTCGTTGATCAGAAATGAACAGAAGATGAAATTGATAATTTAGCGTGACTCCTCTCTCTGAAGAAATAAACTGTTTTGTGCGTATCGGCTACCGGTATTTTGTCGCTCGTGACGCGGTCCAGTGCTTCTCAAACTTTCGATAATCGCGGACCACTGATCGATAGGCTGTCGGCGCACCCTTAGACCGCGCGGCTAGCATAATTCATAACGTTTACCAAACCTGCGAATATTATTTCCTCACGCCAAACAAATAAAAAATTTGGCTTAATTTTCTTTTGAAAATAACAGAATATTATGTATAATTATGAAACAAAGAGTTTCAGAAAATAGAAACGTATATTTTAATTTTTTTTTTTTAAACATTTAACAAGTTCTGTTATTAAGTTTTATTACTATTTAAAAAAAATAAAAACACAAAATATGTATCATATCAATATCCCTATTATTTTCAAACACGTTCTATAAAAGTACTTGACGGACGAGGTTTGAATCCCTGGCCATTTAATTACTAAACAAGTGTCTTAGGGTGCGTCCATAAACCACGTGGTTTCATTTTCAATTCTTTTGAACCCCTCCATGTAGCAGTAACCTGACTTTTGCCTTGACCTTGATCGAGTGGAGTGTAGTTTTTTTCCTATTAATTCCAGAATACATTTTGTGCAATAATATAAATACAGAATTACTTAGCTCGGCTCTGCCTTGCCCCCCTGCCCATACGTAGCCCAGCGTAGCATTATGTCGAATCCCTCCCTGCTTTGGTCAGGCCACGTGGTATATGGACGCTAGACTGACAAGCGCGTCGATACATTTTCAGGTACTCGTATACTTTTAAACTAACCTAATAGAAGAAAAAATACACGCCCTTATCTAGGAATTGTTATACAATACTAATATGAATGTGCAATATATTTGACTGAATAATTTATTTGACTTAATTACTTGCTTTAGCAAAATTTAGATTTTAATTATTAATAGTTTTAGGTTTTAATTAGTTAATGTGTTATTTCTAGTTATATAAAGGTTTTTTAGTTTTTCTTCTAGTTTTTTGATAAAATTTTATTCAAAAACTAAAACAATTTTACGATGATAATAATATTTATTCGTTTTCGTTTCCTTAAGGGAAATCATCAGGTATAGAAAATTAGTATATATTTCGTTTCGCTGAAATAACTGCGAACCATAATTTAAGAAACCACGATGTCACCTTTAACCGCTTTTCTTATTAAAGTGAAACTTGATCAATAAAAAACGATGCAATTATCTGAGATGGGTGTCTTCTATTTAATTTCGCAAAATGATTTTTGGCAGTTTTGAATACCTATTACTTGTACTTATTTATGCTAAAATATTTAGTATTTTTTGGATAGTCGCCGTTTTGAACTTGTTGTTAACTGGATTTTATCTTTTAATTTACCCTAAACTAAACTTTATGTTGTCCCCCCAGTATATGATCTATGTAAATCGCTTGGAACAAATTCAAAAAAAATTTATTCGCTTTCTCAACTTTAAATTCAATTGCGTTTCTGACGATTATGACAGTTCATGCAAAAAATATCACATTCTACCTTTATACAGACGTCGGGAAATAGGTGATTTGATGTACCTACTAAAAATTGTATCAGGCAACGTTGACTGTCCTGAACTATTAAATAGACTAAAATTCCATGTTCCCTGTAGATCTCGTAGACACAACCCAGTCTTTCACATTGATTTTACCTCATCCAACTATCGTCGGAATTCATATTTCTTGAGGGTATGCGATGCATTCAATAAACTGATAAGATTATTGGATATTGATCTGTTCGAGTGCAGCCACACAAGATTAAGAAAAATTTTGAGTGCTGAATTTTTTTCCACGTAATTAATTAATTAAGTTTCTTTTTCTTTTGTTTAATTTTTTTTTTTTCTCTTTCTTTCTATATAATTAATATGCCTTAGTATATCATAAATATTTATCATTACTGACATATTTCTGTTTGTTTAAATTTTTTATTCTTTCTTTCTATATAATTAATATGCCTTAGTATATCATAAATATTTATCATTACTGACATATTTCTTTTTGTTTAAATTTTTTATTCTTTCTTTCTATATAATTAATATGCCTTAGTATATCATAAATATTTATCATTACTGACATATTTCTGTTTGTTTAATTTTTTTTATTCTTTCTTTCTTTCTTTCTTTCTTTCTATATAATTAATATGCCTTAGTATATCATAAATGTTTATCATTACTGACATATTTCTGTTTGCTTAAATGTTTTTATTCTTTCTTTCTATATAATTAATATGCCTTAGTATATCATAAATATTTATTATTACTGACATAATTCTAAATGTGGAGACCTGTAATTGGCCATCTATATTGTATCAATGTTTTCTATGCTTTTTTTTGTGCTGTTGGTCTTCCATAAACATTAAATAAATAAATAAATAAATAAATAAATACCTATATAAGTCATGCAATACATTTCTGAGTGACTTGTTGTCATACAACTCATTAAAATTATTGTAACAGGATTGTGAATAAGCAAATAAGGTAAAACGTATACGGGAGTGGATGATTACTGTACACAGTCCTCCTTTCTCAATGGAATATCGCGGTTTGTTGAATATTTATAGAGTTTTTTTTCAATACACCTGATTTATGGATTTATGTAACAATGGAAGACTTGGAAAACTCGATAAAGAATGTTTATTTGAAAAGTTGTTTGCCCTTTCGTATAAAGCTTTGAAGGAAAACTAGCCGTTTGAAGTTATTTTAATTAACCTGGTCATTTATAGCAAATGTGTTTAGATACACATTTAAAAAATAATGTGTCTGTGATAATTAAAGCAGGCATAGTAAATTTAATATTGGATAATATTTATTTAAGAGAAAAAATCTATGTAAAGGATGTCCAGTGTTGGCGGGTGGAGGAAATAGGATAGTATCGGAGAAGCGAT
Source organism: Agrypnia vestita (assembly GCA_016648135.1). Lineage (NCBI taxonomy): Eukaryota > Metazoa > Arthropoda > Insecta > Trichoptera > Phryganeidae > Agrypnia > Agrypnia vestita. The sequence goes on from JADDOH010013087.1 coordinate 21,122, forward strand.
AGTAATTAAAATTGGCAGAGTACCTTCATTTAGTAGTGGCTGATTTAAGGCTTATATTATGGTCTTTTGACATATTTGGGTATCGAAAACAACACATATTTTATTAGAACCGTGTGGATGTGTCCTTTGCCCCCGCGGCGATATGGCAGTCTCTTAATGACGCTGTAATATAACAAAAGCGAAACGTCGAAAATCGGATATCAGTACGGTTCGTATAAAATATCCGTTTTTTCAATACCTAAAACGTATTTTATTAGATACTTAATGATTTAAATGGAATAATTAATAATTTTTTTTAACCAAACTAAAATTTTGTTGCAAAAATTCAACATGTTTTAGGAATCCCGGCTCCCGAAACAAGTTGAATTTTTACAAAAAAAAATGTTAACTATTTTATTTATAAATGGTGCCATAAAGAGAATTTAAAACATTTGAAGAACTTATTGACTTATTTATTATTGGCTCCAGGTGGGCCTTTACAATATATCTATAATAATATATCTATATATATATATATTTATTTTTTTTCTTCTTTCCGACACTGAACCAACTCATTGTCTAGGTAGGCTGTTGGGGTCGGCTTTTCTCATTCTCAGGCTGTGTTTTCTTCGGTTCTGGGCGTTCTTTGCGGGATTGTAGAGCATTGGGCCATCCTGGAGTTTTTACAAAATATATATGATAATAATAATATATATGATAATAATAATATATTTTACAATCAATATCTAAGTACACTATTACAAATTACATTTGTTTAGTTATGGTTGAATAGTTTTCTGTTGTTATCCATGACGATGTTTATCTAACATGTATTTAAACATTTGTCGCCTATAATCTGTTAAAAAACAAAGCCATAAAATTATACGATAAAATTATACAACAATTATTTTATTTAGACTTGCAATTTCCATTGACATTATCGAGCAATTTTCTTTTGGCGATAATATAATTGCTACAGTTCAATAGCAAACGTGCAATTATAGCGTTTTTAGATATACGATAATATTCGGTTGTAGGATTCCAATAAATAAACTTGTATCCATTGTGGAATGCTACTCACGGCTAATTAATTACACGATTACCTTTGACATTTGTACGGGCGGTGATTGGACAGAGCGACTTGCAAATTACTCCGCTTTGCTTGCATTAATTAACTGCGAAAAGTCAATACGAGGAACGGGATGTAGACACAACGCTATATTCTTCAGTTTTTTTCAGTTTTCAGATTTCGAAAATTAAAAAATGTGAAGACGTACTATACTTTCTTCTTCTTCATCATCTCCTCTGGCATAATCTTGTCGGGGGATTGGATTCTTGGATGACACTCTTCCATCGTTCTCTGTCCTGTGGTGCGTCAGCGGTTGCCGTAAAACTGCTGTGCAGTTTGGCATATGTAATAAATATATAATGTAATAAATATCAAAAAAAAAAATTACTTGGGGTCAGTGGTAGTTAAATCTTTTTTTTTTTTTATATATAATTTTTTTTTGATATTTATTATTATATTATGATAGTTTTTTTGTCTTGCATCATCTCAAATAATTTTTTATCTAATTTATTAAAGATTCTTGGCACAATATAATCTCTTTTTCTTTCGCCATACACGTTGTCAGTGATTGGTATTGTCATTGTTCGTCCTGTCGATCTGGTTGCATAGTTATGGTGCGTGTCAGTGTGTATATTATATTATTTATCGTTTCTTCTAGTATTATATTATATTTTACTTTTTGGTCAATTGGTAATATTTTGCATACTTTGAATAATTTATTATAATCATCCTTGTACATACATTTAGTTCTATTATCTACTATAAGTTTACCTTAGCTGAGCTTAACGGAGTCTCTTCATTTGTGTTTTCATATTCTCCTGGGTCATCCTACACGCCTTCTTCCTTCCCTCTGGCGCTGTCGAGAAAAACCGTTTAGGATGTGTTTAACTAACTAGGCTGAGATTTTTCTATTTGGAGCGGCAGCAGATTCATCCCAAGATCCTCCTGGATGATATCATTCCTGATTTGATCTCTTTTCATCACTCCTACAACCCCTCTTATGTATCTCGACTCTACAGCCTGATTTAGCGATTTTTGGGATCAGTGGTCAAATTAAGACCTTAATTTCTACCAAACAGTGAAGATGAAATCTGGCTGATTCGTGTAGCCAGTGCCGGATGGTATTTTTAATTCGCAACTTTAAGTAAGTAACTAGCTAAACACATAATTTCTCCGCAGGGAGAGAGGATAGAACACCATACTCTTTTATAGTGGCACACCACTTTTGTCTTTATTTTCATGCATCTTGGGTTGTAGTTTTTAACGAGGCACCCTTCAATATTTAGTTTACTTGACCATGCCATGTCACGCTACATTTATTTCTTTATTATCCATTCCATGCTTCTCAGCGGATCCTTTCCTTATTCTATTTACTACGCTGCACCCAACATTACTTTCACTTTTAATTTGTTCATGTCTCACTTTATCGAACAATATTTCGCACATATGTTTAAGCGACCGCATTTAGTCCATATTAATTTTTTTTGCCCTTATTCCATTTTGATCCTCTAGATTTCTCGACATTAACTTCTGTTTAATGTACAGTTATATTTCAATATGCTACAAAATATACAAAAATATGTATATTTGTTACAGATAAAGTAAAATTTCGTATAACATATATTCAGTATTTTTCATGCAAATATCGGATACTTTTCTCCATTACCACTTTTCATTACAAAGTACAATATTTCCTCATTTGCAAAACAATATAGACATATTGTCAGACTGCAAATCGAAATTCAAAAATAACATTTTATTGCAATATAATCTTCCCTGGGTGATTATATCTTTGTACCTAATATTACTATGTAACATAATAATATATTATGTATTTAGATGACAATATCTTATACCATCATGCACAAAATGTATGGGCATGTCATGCCTGCGTTTGTGCTAAAATAAACTAAATAAAACATGCATTTTTGAATTTTTTGTCAATTTGAAATTTGCCTTGAAACTCTTGCCCGCCTTTTAGTTTGACTTATTGGATACCCACGTAATGTTTCACCGTTAATCTATGCTTTTATGTGTTTTGCTCATTTAAATACGTGCGATTGTCTACCTTGGATTGATTATTCATGGTGTGGTTTCACGCGAATTCTGCGCGACGCGGATCTCTGCTCCACTTGCATACTGAGAACCCGTATTGGTATTATTGGCAAAACGTTCGGAAGGCCACATCCAGGACCGATATGTATCGCGAACAGTGCTCTCTTTAATTTTTGGATTGCCGTGTGTGTTAGAAATGCCTTTTTCATATTACCGTTTTCAAAAATAACAAAATAGCTTTGTTGTAATATTATTTATATGAATAAAAAAGTAACCCATAAAAAACAAGTTTTTAGAAAATTTTGTGTTTTTTTTTTTGACTTGAAAATTGACTTCATTCGCTTAATCGTAAAACTAATTTCAAATTAGCTGAAAACAGACAAACAGACTTAAAACCGACGACATTTTTGGTGAATGTTCGTAGCTGATTATCAGATGATGAACATACATTAAAAAACAGGACAGTTGATACCTCTTAAAAAAACACCCTGTTTATATTAATTTATATTCAATTAATATATTAAATTAATAATTTTTAAAAAAGTAACCCATAAAAACCAAGTTTTTATTTTACTACCTTTCTTTGTAAAATATAACAACCATTAAAGACGAATTAAAACATATAACATAACACTAAACTTACAGGAATTTAATATATTTCTAAAATGTCAGCTGTTTTGAGCTTTGATAAGACACTTCATGCTTTGAAGATTAAATTATAAAAACATTTGTCAGTCAATTTAGATTTTAGACATTCGTAGTGGATTACCTATTATGCATACCGACGGAGTAATTCAAATTTAGAAAATATTCCGCGACGTTATCGGGCCGCCGTAATCAAACTTTTCTAATGATTCCAATTTGAAAAAACCAATAAAATTTCCAAAAATCCGAAATTATACTACAATTATTAAATTTTTTTAACGAAAATTTGATAGATCTTCTTGATCGTCGCCACGAGTCTACTTGCCAAGTTTCAACTCGATTGGATAACGGGAAAAGGGTCAAAAATCGATCCAAAGTTTTTGTTGACGGCAAGCAAGCATATGCCACGAGTTAAAGGGAGTAAAAAGCAAATACTTTATAAAAAAAAACACTTTTCATTGAATAAGCAATATGTTTCGGGGCCAATCGTCCCTTTCTCAGGATACAATTTAATTTGTTCAACACTATAATTTAGCGACTTGGGTCTTTTCAATTCATCAATCTATGAATTTCTTGGACATTCACCTCAGTCATAAAACTTTTTTTTTCTCTTTTTTTAATCCATCTTCTTTCTTTTGTCGAGACTTCATATAGGCAATTTTTATCCTGTATCTTTCTTTAATTCATCTTATTTCTTATGTCCAGACCTCGTATATGTATATGCAGATGTATTTATCAAATATCTTTATGCTATATATCTATTGCACTTCTTTTTCTTCTTCTTTCATCGACGAGTGAAGTATTAAAATTCAATAATAATAATGTAATTTTAATACTTTACCTGTCGACGAGAGATTCTGACACTCACGAAACCCGAGTACCAAAATATAATTATACTCAAATAGAGACAAATGGTCTATGTTTTCCATCCATTTTAATGACTTTATAAAGATTTGCAAAAAACTAAATTGCTCCTGATTCACAGCTGCGCTGTAACTGTGAATCTAATCTCCGTGGGTGGGATTAGTTTTCACAAAATGCACCTTGGGTTTAATTTAAACTGCATTACTAATTCTCCGTGGGCTTAATAACATGCTTAACAAATTTCATTAAAATAATTATCAACGGAAGTACGCCGATGTGAATATTATTCAGACCAAATGCAAAACGTCTTTTCTTTTCCCGACCGACAATAGGCGCTAGACTTTTGTAGAGAACTCGCCTCCTCTATCCCGAAGTAATAATGGAAATGCACAGTTCTCACTTGATTCCCGCATTTCGTCTATCACGATCTTCTGCGGTTTCCATTTGCACCGCTTTGCATTCCTTTTAATTTCTAGTCGTTTTGTAGCGGCGTTTCTTAAACTGCTGCCCCAAGAAGAGACGAGATTTAAAGTTACTTGAAAAGTGTGAATGTAGGAATGATGATATAATAAAATCCCTTCCAGTTGCATGAATTAGGTATTCGTTTTGTGTGTCCAATAATAATGGTGCTATGTTATAATAATAATAGTAATAATAATAATGTGTTTATTTCTGCGTAACCTGGTTGTTATTGCAAGACCTGGTCCGCCATATAGATTGAAAATTAGATATATGTTATATTGAGGCACATGGAGAGAAAATATAAAAAAGTAACTCATAAAAACCAAATTTTTACAATACTCCCTTTCTCATTTACGGGTTTCGTGTCTAACATATGCGTCGGAATCTCCATACAACTTGTATGAAAAAACCATTAAAAATTTGAAAAATCCAAAATTATACTATAATTATTTTTTTTTTTAAAGAAAATTTGACAGATCTTCTTGATCGTTGCCACGAGTCTAATTGCAAAGTTTCAGCTCGATTGGATCACGGGAAAAGGGTTAAAAATCGATCCAAAGTTTTTTCGTCAAGCAAGCAAGCAGATGCCACGAGTTAAAAGAAAGGAAGTAAAAAGGAGAAAAAGGAAGAAAAAGAGAAATAATTGAAATAATAAAAAAAGAAAAGAAAAGGAAGAACAGCTATTAAATACGAAAAAATGAATACACATACACGTATATACCAATTTCAAAGTTCTTAAATCAATAATCAATATCAATAAAAATTCTAAAATGATAGTAATAGTATGGAGTGCTTCATGTCGTGCTACACTACCGCTCGTTACGGTTATGGAATCGCATATCTGTAACTATTCTGTACCCGATTCCACTCTTTAATTACGGATCCAGACCTCCATGACAGTGCCGCTTGCACTAGAGTATGCAACAGTCTCCATTTTGAAACAAGATGACGATTTTCAAAATGAAAATGGCTAACAAACTTAACCGAGGTATCGGCCGGGTTAATTTCCAAAAAATAGTATGATCGAAATCTGAGAAACTGGTGAAAATTCCGTACAGGAAAAATCTGTTCGTATTGTGTCCATAAAATCTGTTATTCCGAAGTAGTTTCGAGATGTAGACATGATCGACCTAAATGCACTGAAATTTTCTAATTGCATGATAAGTTCTTCATTAGTATTTCTATCGCAATATGCCTAAATTTTGTGTCCGTTTCGCCAGACCCAAGGTGGCCTTTATTTCATTTTTTTATATTATTTTATTTTACCAAAACGATTACAGTACTTTTTACAATGACGCAGTAGTTCAAAAAAAATCGCCCCATGTCAAAAAAGTCAAGTTATTAGGATTCATTTAAATATACAGCAGCATAGTAACGTGATAAATATTTGTTGTTTTTTGTTTGACGCTGTTAGCTTTAAATCAGTAAGTAGCAATCAAGTCGACAATCTGATAGAAATAGAAAAACAGTGAGTAATGTATCGTTGAACGGTCAGTGATGAATGACCCGTTCTGTCCGTCGATGAAAGCCGGTCAGGTTTCGATTACAGTCGTGTTCTAACAGTGTTAGATATACTTGTAAAAATCAATATGGAGATATCTTTACCGGCTGTATCTATGTATACTATTTCACGAAAAGGACTACAGATGTCTCTAGCACAGCCCCTTCAAATATATGGAAGGTTTCAATTTGGAACATATACAGGATTATTTGGAAAACATTAATCGTAACCTGCTTTGATTACGAGTCGAAAATGTTCAAGCAACCATGTCCTAAAATCAATAGTTATGGATTTATGCAATATCAAAGTTTGCATTTTTTTTTCCTATTTTTTAGACTTATATCGATTACGAAAAATACTAGCACTATTAGTTACCGAATTAAGATAAACGTCTCACAGAGACGAAGCTATGAATATGAGAAATGTGTATGAAAGTCTTTTTATGCGATGGCTCATGGCTTACAACCTGTATGAGCTAGCTTAAGTGATCACTCTATATGATGCAATGTTCACCAATTCTATCTTAAGAACATTCACACATTATCAAATTTTGAAAGTTATATATAGGTATATATGTTCAAAATGAGAATCTTTCGCTTATTTGAAAGAACTATCCTAGAAACATCTGTAGTCTTTTCTCATGAACTAGTTAGTATTCACAGATTTTCGCAGCTGGTAATGATACCTATTAATTATTATTATTATCAGTTACCGAGTTAAATGAATTATCAATATTTAGTACAATAGTTTGAGAGGCATTGCAATATAGTTAATTTATGTTGGTGATATTTTATTATAGTTGTTGTATTATAATTGTATCCAAAGAGTACAGCCGAGGTGTGGCAGACTGGAGCGATATCACTTCCGCGTTTTTACATCTCCATTATAATACACAATTGAATTAAACATATTTTTTCGTGCCGACTGCGGAAATTCACGCGCTGAAGGTCTGATAATATTTATTGACGGCGATTTCGGTTATGACCGTTTTCTAATTCTGAAATAATGTTGTGTTTTTTGATTTGTCTTGTCGTTAAAAATTATAATTTTCGTGACAGTAATTAAGAGGTTTCCAGTTACATGCGTGTATCCGATGTTGTGTAAATATTAATTGATCAATTTTATTAATTCGTTGTTGCGTACTGATTATAAAAATATATTTATGTGTACCTACGACATTAAATTTCTGGTAAGACTTATTAATTTACAAAATAAGAAACTCTGCATAATCTTGTATAATAAGGTTCGATTTAATGATATGTTTTTATTTTCTTATTTTATCGCAGTTTAGTTTCTTATGTTACTTTAAAATTACCATAATTCTGTGTTTTTAGGGCTGTCTTACCGTGATCCGAAATATTAGGTCCTTACATATGAAATTGACGTTTTTCCGTACTGGCAAATTTGATCTCAAATATCTTCTCATTGGTTAGGAATTCCAAATCCAAATTTATACAGCTATTTACTCATGTATTTGTGTTTTGAAAATTATAATTCATTTGTTTTTTCCTCAATTGTTTTATTCTTTGCGTCACTCAGTTTATAAAATGAAAAACTTGAAATATCGCGTTATTAACGAGTACGAGTTCCACCGTGGCACCAGTGCTGCAGAAACGGCTCGAAGGATTAATGATGTGTATGGCGACGGTGCCGCAAAAGAAAACACAGTGCGTTTTTGGTTTCAACGTTTTCGTTCTGGATATTTCGACCTGCAGAACAAGCCCCGTGGACGGCCGGAGACCAAAGTTGATAATGAAGAATTGAAAGACGCTAGTGCGTGGAAGCGGATCCATCGCAACACACATCCGAGTTAGCTGCAGGCTGCGGTGTTAGTGATAAAACTGTTTTAATCCACTTGAAGCAAATTGGTAAGGTGAAAAAGCTTGAAAGGTGGGTACCTCACGAATTGAGTGAAGCAAATCAACAAACGCGCGTTGACTGCTGCGTTGCATTACTCACCCGGCACAATAATGAAGGGATTTTAATCGAATCATTACCTGTGCTGAAAAGTGGATCCTGTACGATAATCGGAAGCGCTCATCGCATGGCTAAACCCTGCCGAACCAGCCAAACCATTCCCCAAGCGAAAATTGACTCCAAAAAAGTTACTTGTGAGCGTTTGGTGGACTAGTACTGGTGTCGTTCACTACAGCTTTCTTAAATCTGGCCAGACGATTACGGCAGATGTCTATTGTCAGCAACTGCAAACCATGATGGAAAAGCTAGCTGCTAAACAACCGAGGCTGGTTAATCGCTCTAGGCCACTGCTGCTTCATGATAACGCTAGACCACACACTGCACAACAGACGGCTACCAAATTAGAGGAGCTTCAATTGGAATGTCTAAGACATCCACCGTACTCTCCGGACCTTGCCCCAACAGATTACCATTTTTTTCGAAATTTGGATAACTTCTTGCAAAGGAAAAAATTCAACTCCGATGGGGCAGTCAAAACCGCCTTCAAAGATTTTATTGATTCCCGTCCGAATGGTTTTTATAGTAAAGGGATCGATGAACTACCTATGAGATGGCAAAAGTGCATAGATAGCAATGGTACATACTTTGATTAAATAAATATATTATAATAAAAAAAATCGGCTTTATGTTCCTCCCATACTAAACGTCAATTTCATATGTAAGGACCTAATATCGGATCCCATTGCAAGGTCCATCATCACGTAAGAGATGTTAATCCCTGATGAAAGACCCTGAATTGAGATTTAAAACGAAGGCTACGCGGGTCTGAGACACGGCAGAATAGCCAAGAAAACTCCACACAACTGTGTTAACACGAGAACATTTTATTTTTCTTAAAATAATGCGAACTTGTATTCTAATATAAGCAGAAAATATTCATCAAATTTCAACTTATCTATAATCTCCAATGATATCTCTATATACTATTTGAAAAATAGTATATAGAGATATCATTACCTATATATAGAACTAGCAGTGCCTGCGTGGCTTCGCACGCGTATATTTTTAGTACACTTTTTGGATCGTCGTAGAACTTTCGCGAACCTTCTAGAACATTCTCCTTCCAGAACTTTCAAGAAATTTACTGAATGCACAGGAACTTTCTAGACACCGACACATTCCGCCACTCAGTTTAGAATCTTATAGAACTTTCGGGAATTTTCTAGAACCTTCTCCATCCAGAACTTTCTAGAGCAGGTTTTTCCGGAATCTTCTAGACTCACCGACACGCGCCTATTTTGAAACAATCTGAAGCATTTGCGGCCTTCCCATAACAAAACAATGTGCTAGAAAGGTAGGTGGTTGTGGCTGGTTGTGGAGAAAACTTGGCGGATAGGGAAACACGGATTTCTTTATATATATATATATATATATATTAATATATATATATATTGATTTCAAAAAAAAATTATAATGTGTGGATGTTCTTACGATGGAATTGGTGAACGTTACATTGTGTAGAATGATCACTTAAGCCACCCAATACAGGTTGTAAGCCCTGAGCTTCCATCCACTTTTCTCATATATAAATAGCTTCGTCTCTGTGACACTCTGTAATCTATCCTTAAATATTTATAATCTATTGACAATTCTTTCTATCTCTGGTAGACACCTCTCTTACGTTATCTACGTCATCCTTTTACTTTTCGCAGTTATAGGTATATTATTATTACTCCTTGGTAGTTCATATTTCTTAAGAGATAGATGTGTTAAGATTAGTATAATAAGATTAGTATAAGGAAGGATTTGTTTTTGGGAATCACAACTTTTAAATTAATTATTTATTTTCTTCTTCAAAAATAGCAAAATAATTTTGTGTTGACATTATTAATACAATTAATAAAAATAAACTTAGTTTTCGCCACTCTTGTATTGAAAATATTAACATTTCAGAGCCCATGGCTCCTTCGTCAGGATACAATTGTATACTAAATAATTGTAAACGAAGAGGCCATGGGCTCTGAAACATGTTGATATTTTCAATACAAAAGTGGTGAAAACTAAGTTTATTTTTATTAATTGTATTGATTATTTATTTATTAGGATTCATACCGTCGGCTTTTTTTTACTCGTTAAATACTCGTTCTCGTTCTTTAATATTTAATATATAAACTAAATATTTCGACAAATTACGTAAATTATTCATTTTAACATCTTAACCAAGTGGTGTTATCAAAAACAAATTTAGTTTCATTGATGAACACAATAATTCGCTATAGCGCGCAAATAATGGAAAATAAATAATTATTTTTATTTTTCCCTCGTAAAATTTGTCAAATTATACTTACGTGGGAATTGAAACAGGCCGACGATATTTATAAACAATTTGTGATCGAGAAACCTTTAGTATTATTTGCTCTCATCGCGCCTACCAGTATTATTATCCGTAATTTGACGTAGGAATGACGTAGGTTGTTCAGTGTGTGATGTTAATTATTGTGTACCATAGCAGTAGGTACTGGTACAGTGTAAGAATAATGGATTTAGCACATGTGATCTGGGAATGCGGCAGTACACATTACCATTATCCAAACAGTCATTTGTATTCTGTTTTTTATTCATTACACATTCAGTATTTGCTCACGAGTGTCGGTATATCTCAGAACAAGTTTTAATAACAACTAGCGCTGAATATTAGCGTATCATTACTGATCCATTTGCCGAGTTTTTAGATCAATACTATTATCAAAACTAACGTAACTTTTTCATTTTACCTACATTACCTGGACTACCTGGGTATATTCTTTATGAAGGTCAATTTAAAAGCGAAATTTTACTTAACATACGTAGTTAACAGTCATTCGAACGCAATACTCAAACAATTGTATTGACAAAATAGGGTAATAATATAGCAAGACAAGAAATAATGTTTGTAAAAGTTTATTAACAAGACATGAATGATTGAAATCTTACGATAAAAATTATAAAAACTAAAATCGAAAATGTGCGGATGTAAAATCGGGAACTGTTTTGATTTATTGGTTCACTTGTATTTCCTGTTTCAGTTTGCGAAGTTTCCATTTTGAACAAGAGCGTCTCTATTCTATGACAAGAGCATGCTAATAATAAGTACGTGTCTTTGATTGTTAGCTTTGAGCAAGCTAATAATTAGCATGTGTCTTTGATTGTTAGCTTTGAGCAAGCTAATAATTAGCATGTGTCTTTGATTGTTAGCTTTGAGCATGCTAATAACGATCAAGTGTGTACAGTTGTAAGAGCATCCTAGTTACTAGCCTGCTAATGAGCATGCTCAAAAGTAAGCATGTGTATTTGTGTATTAGTACCTTTAATGTCGTTGTATCTACCTATACTAATATATAAAGAGGTAAAGTTTGTAAGTTTGGATGTAGGAGGTAATCTCCAAAACTACTCATCTGATTTCAAAAATTCTTTCACCAATATTTAGAATCGACTTTCAGGGTGGACATAGGCTATATATTATTATCCCGTTAAAATAAAAGGGCTTTTCGTGGTGACCTATTTTACAACTAAAGTCGACGAAAAAATGGTCGAGCGATGCGTTTTTTGCGAACGCTGCCTTAACGGTAAGATATATTTAAATACTTTCTACAGAGAAGTTGTAGAACTCAAAAGGTTCTTTAAAAAAGTCTATGACGACACATATCTATATGTTAAGGTTAACACACAAATTGATAAAATATGACTAAAAGTTACTAAAAATCTGTGCGTTTTTTAACTTTTATGTTGCATAACTCCATAACTAAGCTCATGACTGCTTGTACATTTTCGATTCATAATCAAGACAGGAATATAGTCCTGCGAGGTAATTAATATTTTCCAAAAAACATTTTAGGCATATTTTATCAATTTGTGTATATGTATTATTAACCTTAACATATAGATATATGTCGTCGCATGAAGATTTTTTGCTCATAATTAAAGCAGGAATATAGTCCTGCGAGGTTATTATTGTTTTCCAAATAACCCTGTATAAATGTATAATTTATTGACGGCCTTGGATTGGACTGATAATATTTTACTTGTTTTCATCACAGCAGATGTTTTGAATCGCATTCTGAGAAAGTAATCGATATTGCACTGAAATTAAAACTTTATATTAAATTATTTTATATACATAAGATTTGTGTAACCGTACGTTTGCGGAATATCGCTTTCATTGACATTCCATTGAAGTCAGTAATTTCATATGCTCGAATCAGTATTGTCTTACGATCTTTGCGAATTGTTTTAAAGTAATTATTTTGCCGTGTACAAAAGGTTTCATGTGTAAAGGTATTGTGATTTCGTCTTGGTTCGTTATATTGTTAGTTCGATCTGTTAGTAGTATCGAGTGAAATCGATAACGGATAAATGCGGAAAGTCATCTCGATCTCTTCTAAAATCGTATTAATCCTCAGATATGGATATATAAATATATGGACATATTACATATATAGTTAATGGATTCAGTATAAGCTTTTATACGAAAAATAATGAGCATTATTTGCGTAGCGGGGAGAATCTAATTTTCCCTAACCAGTATAAATAATGGTTCTGTTTTCATTGTTTTTAAGAAATAATACTAGTACCTACTATTTTTAAATGCAATTATATTTTATTTACGAAGTTGCTTTTGGACAGAGTTTCGTGACGGTCAAAATAAATGAGATACTCGTAAATCGTATGGAAAGATAATACCTACATAAAAAATAAAATCTCTCAAAAAGGTAAGATGTGCGGGGTAGTGGGTGGGCTAGGTGTGAATATTTTGATGTTGGAATATGGCCAGTGGGAGGGTGCCTGCGTTTTGAGCAGGGTCCCAAAGTGTAACCATGCCAAATTTTAAATGGATGACAAATAAAATCAATATAAATCCCATTTACATTGACGGCATGTTGGAGTGCCTATATTTTAAGCAAGTTCCTAAAGGATCTTCTTATATTCTTACATGAATGTCCTTGAACGCAGTCAAAATAGAACGCCAAGGCCAAGGCCTGGGGATGGTGGTTGTTTGTAGTTTTGCACATTCCTGAAGAGTAATCCTGCAAAATTTTGATTCGACTCGTCAAAGGATTTAGGATAATACGAAATTCAATTGTGTACTCGAATATGCGATTTCTCTATTTATTTTGGAACCTCCGTGAAATAATACAACTTTGGTGATTACAGGACTTCATTTTCAGTATCAATTTATAGTCGATTTATCTCAGGAGTTAGGGAGACGGTAACTCACCCGTCTCACACCTATTTTTCAACCTATTTATGCTACCAAAGTACATTTCATTTGTCTATCTCAAAACAAACTACTTATTTGCCTATTGCAGCATTTATAATACCTTCGGAGCGCATACGTGTGTATACACACACAGAGGAGTAGACATTTAGAAAATGATAGATATTTATGAATCTTGATAGTCGTATCGTGGCCCTTTTGATCAGCACATGGTATTCTAGTAAACCTCCGCGAGCCCGGCGACCGTGGATAATAGCTATTCTATGAAATATCTGAATGTCATTGGGTAAGCGGGACACCGCACCTGACTTCGGAGCTATTGCACAGTCGCTTTAAAGTTCAAATCCCGACCAGGCCTCTGGTGCTCGTATAATATAGGTAACAGGCAACGTGCTGTACTTCAGTCTACCTTAATGCCGGCCCAACGTACTCTACCTGAGCGGTGTTTCGTCAATTTGCCGCCCGCCATCGCGGAAAGGTGCATCCGCGATAATAAATGTTGTCTGAAATGTGTTTGTAGGTCGGCGTCTAATTCGTCTTTGATATGCTGGTATTTTATATCGCTGTTTTTTTTTAGTGCAAATAAACGCGATCGATAGAGGTCAGGAGTTTGTCGATCTCGAAGAGTACGTGCTCGCGAGACGTGCTCGCATCTCGCAAGACGAAGGAGACTTGCATTAATGTTAATTTTTAAAAATTTATATTTTTTTATGAACGTGAATGAAAGCTACGCTTCCGTTCGACAATTTTTTAGCTTCATTTTATTTTATGTACCAATTTGTGTGCGTTCGTAGTGTCGAAATTTTTACACTGTGTGTTTATAGAATTCATTTTTAAAATTTTATTTATTTACTTATTTTATGGATCAATTAATATGTGTCCGTTTTGACTAAGATACAATAGTTTCGAAACCAGCCTTCGTTAAATTAGTCAAAATTGTTATAAAGTTTATATATATTTTTTAAATTAACATGTATGTATAGCAAGTATTAAATTAAAACTTGTGTACTTTGTGAGGTACATCTTTTCATTTGCTTGATAGTGTCAAGCCAAAAGTTTCAACATTATGATTAATTATGAATAACTCACCAAAAGTTTTGTAATTAAAGTTAATCATTATAAATTTGTTTTCCGTTTATCTTAATTGAAAACTTAAACATGTAAATTGTACATTAAAAAAAAATAATGATAATGACGGGAAATTCGTCATTTTTTCTATATAAATAAAAATAATTTAATCAATAACAACATAATTTTTATAATAATTTATCTGATCATTTTACCGACCAAAAATATTTTCAATAAATTAAACATATTTTTCCGTCTACAAATGCATCTTGAAATTAATGAAAAAAATAGCGAAAGTGTTTTTCACTTTTGTCAACTTGACATTCCTTTTGAAGGCCTGTAATTAAATCAACCATCTTAATTTCGAATGTCCGTCCGTAATCAGCACGCGGCCCAGGTTGCACGCGTGGGTCGTTATTAATTATTATTATGTGAAGTGTAATATAAAAGCAACACAATTTCCTGTAGGGCAGAAAATTTTATTTTGAATGAACTTATAACCTTTACCAATATGTTTAACTTTTGGGGGCACGTTAAAATTTGAAATAAAAAACAGACACTACTTATGTTATTAGACTAAGAGCCAGCGACCCCCAAGACTTGCGTTATAATATCAAACCTTTCTCTAAATTTCTCTACATGTAGTAGGTAAGAAGATTTGGATATTATGAAATTTGAGTGAGGGGGATTTTGGCAGATAACAAAAAAAAACAGGTACAAAATAATGAGTAGGTACCTAAGTAAATCATAAAAATAACAAGCCTAATTTTTAATGTATTGAACGGGACTGTACTATACACTCATATTAATCATTGCCAGGCACTTTTCGCATATTTTTTAAATATATAATCATGTCATAAACCTTATAGTGACAAATTTGAATTTTATATACCTAATTTATTCTGGCCATTATTTAACAATATTACCCGATACCTTGTATTTTAATGTTTTACGTATACATTTTTTTGCACCTGTATTACCTGTTATCTGCCAAAACCCCCCCGAACTCAAATGTCATAATATCCAAAACTTTTTACCTAATATAGTATACATGTATAGAAAATATTTCAGTGACATTTAACACTTGATACATCTGTTGGTAGACCGTTTCGCTTAGTTGTCAATATACTGACAAATTTACACAAATCTTTAGGGATTAGGTTCATACCGAGTTGCGACACAGAGTCGTTGCTTTACTGTGATACGCCGCCGCCATTACAAGCAATTTACATAGTCTCTGTATGCAACTGCCATTAACAATAACTTGTAAATTTGTGACCGAACTACGGGCACCGCGTGAGGACATTTGTCTTCAATCGTAACACGCTATTTATTCAAATTACTGCGTGGTGGTTCATTTTTACACGAATACGTGTTGTACGCGGATTATTGTTGATTCTTATGCCGTAAATTTTAAATTATTTTCGAGCATCAGAAAGA
This sequence comes from Agrypnia vestita, assembly GCA_016648135.1. Lineage (NCBI taxonomy): Eukaryota > Metazoa > Arthropoda > Insecta > Trichoptera > Phryganeidae > Agrypnia > Agrypnia vestita. The sequence continues at coordinate 37,376 of JADDOH010013087.1, forward strand.
CATCATCGTATACGTGAGTTATATAATAAGCGTGTTGACTTATTGAAATGCAGCAAGTGACGGTTATTGTACTCTGTGGACATTAGAATCAGCCGAATCAGCAGTATGGATGGTATGTCAATTTTCAACGGATGGATCAGAGATGTATCTCGTATTGCATTTTTACGGGAGAACGAAAACTAAAATGAACCATTTTCAATGTTTGATGACCGAATTGTTAATTCTGACCGAAAATATGTCAGAATTTAAGCGCTTATATCTCAAAAAATGTACGACGAAGGTAGATGTTGATAGGGTCAAGGGATTGTGGACATATGTAAGATTTATGTAGATCTTATTAGTTTCTCCCTCCGCTACCCGCGCGAGAAGGAAACTTAAACGCTCAGTCAACTTTGGGACGCCGTTGTATGTAATTTTAAGTCCTATCGAAATGATACAAGTGTTAAATAGTTTATAGTCGTAGAATGCTTAATTAAGAGTATTATTTACAAAGAACAAGCAAGACAAGATTCCCTCTCCAAGCACAAGAGTTATTCCCTTTTTGGAGAGGTACAACGAAAATAAAATGTTCTAATTATTGTATTAATAGACTCTAGTAATATAGTGTAATAAACTGTGTCTTATATTAAACAAAAAAAAAATGAAACTTTGTGATGTTGCGTTGACGTGAAAAACAAAATTTTCGGAATGTGTCATTGGCCAATGTGCATCCCCCAGTGAAACATTCCACAGAGTAAGGCTTCGGGTACGATACGAGCGGCAAGCGGCAGAGCGTCAGAGCGTCAATGCGCCCGAGTAGTAAGGGTCACATTGACGGCACAGTACTGAGGTTAGTCATATCGTGGCCGGCTTCCTTCACTACTCGGGCGCCTTGACGCTCTGACGCTCTGCCGCTTGCCGCTCGTATCGTACCCGAGGCCTAACAGCATAAATAATTATTTTGCGCAGATATTTATTTTTATTGTCTTAGGTCAGGGTATGTCTCAATTCTATGAAAATGCAAGTTAATTATTAATGTTTTTATAATTATAATACATGTTTTAATGGATCAGTCATGAGACATTTATGGAAAATCCCAATGCTTGAAACTGATATCCTGGAGACATTTTTTAATCCAGCAAGCAAGTGAGACAACGTATAAAATTATAGAAGGGCAATGTTTGGTACAAATAGAGCAGTTTGTGTATTTGGGAAGTAAGTTCGATAGAAAAGAGAAGGCTGAGAAAGATATAGAGAGGAAGGTGACTGCAGGGAATAAAGTGGTTTAAATGCAATAATTTATAATACATATAAGTATGTCTACCGAAGCAAAACTGGCGGTACACAATGGAATTCTGGTACCAACACTGATGTATGGAAGTGAAGCCGGGAGCTGGCAGGAGAAGAACGAAAGTAAACTGAATACAGTGAATACAGACGTATATGTGACAAATTATGATCACAGTGAATAAAATCAAAAAAGGGTCGCGAGCGAATGATTGAAAGAGTGGTAAGAGGTTATATAATACGACTGTGTTGACTGTGCCAAACAGAGAGGGCGGCCGCAAAAGACTTGTCATGACCAGGTTAACTGGATACTGGAAGATAGTCCTGTTAAGAGCCCCAATAATCGTTGAGTTTGCACACGAAGATGTATGAATGTGGATGAGGTGAGACTTGTGTGTCAGGACAGTAGAGTGTGGTGGGACTTCCTCTCTACCTTCCCCGGGAAAACGGCGTGGTGGTAAGTAAGTACCTAATCAAGTTATTAAATCCTTTGTGACAATACGGTGTATTGAGAATTATCGCTAATGTTATCGTTACATTATTATAATGCGACGATGGCTCACCGTCAGACATGCTCGCTGGTCATGGAATTCTCCAAGAATCCCGCTCTTGGCTCGTGCGCTCGCGACGAGGAAGTATACGAAAGCCTCGCCTGTCCGCGCATATTTTCGAGTCGTGAAATCAATCAGCGGTCCGCGGATAAGTTATTACCCGCCTGGTCGAGGTTACCACACGATAATACAGCCTGCAGGTTGTCTCGCTTACCTGTCAGAGGTAAATATTATGAATGGCTGCAATTTTTTAATTTAAGTGCAACATGCAAATGTACATTTTTTTCCTCCATTATTTTTTCGATGTCATTAATAAATATCGACTGATAAGTGGGATATATTATCTTGCTACAATAATTGTTATATTATCTTTATGTTTGTAGATTTTTTAAAATTTATTGTATCAACCGTTATTATTGCTGAATAAGGAAGTAAACCACCGAGACAATGGGGGGCAAATTTTTGGATGGCCCGTTTGTTTTTACGACATCGGGTCGCGCGGCTGCCTTTAGCATTAAAAAATTTCCAACCAGGTGGGGAATGAGAACGGATTTTTGTATTAAAATTAATATACCTATCAGAATTGGCAAGGTGTAAGAAACCAAAAGAAGTAAATACAGGGTGTACAAGAGCAGCAGAAACTTGGCAGGTAGATTCCTGACTATGTTATGAGTGTAAAATGTTAAAGCAACCATGACCTAATATCAATAATAATGGAGATATGCAATATCAAAGTTTGCATTTTTTAAAATATTTCTGACTTATTTTTTGAAAAAAGTTGAAATATCATTACAGTAACTTATGTCGATTATGAAAAATTTATTCGCTTCAATACAAGTCGAATAAAATGATAAAAACCTTAAAAAATTGAAAAGAGTTATTTTTTACAAGGTTTTCATCATTTTATTTAAGTTGTATTGAAACAAATGAATTTTTCATAATCGATATAAGTTACTGTAATGATAGTTCAACTTTTTGCAAAAAATAAGACAGAAATATTGAAAAAATGTGTTAGCTTTGATATTGCATATCTCCATAAATATTGATATTAGGTCATGGTTGCTTGAACATTTTAGACTCATAACATAGTCAGGTATCTACCGGCCAAGTTTCTGCTGCTAACTCTGGTACACGCTGTGTATCAGCCAAACTTATTTTCAGTTTGCACAATTGAAAAATAATACGCGTACTAAAAAGGTTCCGCTGATCCGTAAATGTATTAATACGATCTTATTGAACAATAAATATGGAATGATTTCAATAACAATTGACTCCTTTTACCGGCCGTAAAAACACCACAAGGTTATACGTGTCACAACACCTGAAATCTGCCTACCTGTCGGTGTTGTAACGCGTTGTTATGTTGCACCTATATAAAAATATTTCCATTGCCGTCCTCCATTGTAATGGCAACACACAGAATTTATTGGGATCTACAGATTGTCTAATCCAAATTTAAACAATGTAAAAATGCCAACAATCTATACACAGATGACGTCACTGGGAATACTGGCCTTTACATAGAGATGTTTTTTTTTACGATTCGTATTATGAATTATAATTTAACTTGTTTTTTTTTAAATGTTCTTGTATTTCCGAACTACATTTTCCAGAAGGAAAATTTTAAATATATTTCGTATGGCGAAATATTTCGTGAAAGATAAAGCCAATGTACAGTAAGGGTTGCTCTGGCTCACGGTCTGTGAAGCAAGCCAAGCCTTTGCACCCTCTATCACCGGATAGTTCAGCCGAAGCATCAGTAGGTCGTGAGTTCTTACCCTTTTCTTCAAATTTCGCTGTCTGTCCTCCGTCGGAATTTGAACACAATTTTCAACTTATGGTCCAATGTAATTAATCAAAGAGCTGTCCCGCCAAGGAATATTTTTAATTTTCTTCTATCAAACGTCATCTGGTGTACGTAACGTAAATACGTAACGTGAATCAGAAAATCAAGGTTACTAGGTACTAGGAGCATAGTAAAGGGCTCATTGAGGTATCTTTTCACGGTGGTTATCATGGTTGAATATCAGAAGTGGCAAGGGTTTTGTAAAAGAGCAGGATGGTTAATAAAAAGGAGACAATCAATTACTATAGCTACAGCGGTTCTAAGGGCATGGTAGATATAGGGCTGACTATTCTTATGTGCATACTTGCTCAAAAACTATAAGTGCAGTTCTGCAAGATACTATGGTAGGTATATATTTTAAAGGTTTTTTTAAACAATACAGACTTCTGTCTTAATTTTAGTGAGTTAAAGATGTTTCGGCAATAGTTATGGAGATATGCGATATTAAAGTTTGTATTTTTTTCTAATATTTCTGATTATTTTTCTGTAAAACGTTTAACTTTCATTAAAGTAATTTATATGTAAAATAAAAAATTAAATAGTTTCAATACTAGTCAGATTAAACGATAAAATCCTGCATAAATTTAAAATTAGTTTTCTTTTAATTAACTCAAAAAGAAATAGTAAAAAAAATATAATGAACAATTGAAAAAGGTAGCTTTTCACAGTGGATAAAAAAGGCTCGTTGGAGTGGTGGGAGGTGAGGTTGTGCGTGTGGGTGTGTGTGGGGGGGGGGTCTACTTAAATTAAATTACTTGAAAGGCTTAGAGGTTTTCATATAATATATATACTTAAATAGCTAAAGAGTAGTAAAAGTGTCAAATTTAACAACTGGGCGTGACTTAGGCGTCTAGAAATATTGTTTTAAACTACGGCAAATAGAAATACGGTGGGTGAACAAATTACTTCAAAGAAAAATAATATTGAGAAATTAACAATTATCTTTGTATTTTGAATTATTTACTTGATCCTGGAAACATATTTTCCTTGACTCGGTGCAAACCGGACACTCCAAAGGTTGAATTTTGCACCTGACGTAATCGACGATTCCCGCAGCTACTGCATCCGAGAAATGGACCGCTGCTCGCTTCTCGGAACACGACATCTAGCTTGCCTCGATCGAGTCGCGAGACAAATCATCACAATCAACAATGAATACGTAATGTGCGCAGGGCATTTTGAAGGTTTTTATTTTTCGCCAAACGCCTCAAGTATTGTGTTTGCCGAAAGTGAAAGGAAGAACGCAGAGGATTGGCTCCAGCTCGCCGGCGCATTCCTTTGCAACACTCTACTTACAAACATCCTTGAGATCGTAGCTCCCGATAATTTGTCGAGTTGTTCCGAAAATAATGGCGAATTTTATTATTATATCATTTTGAATGTGATTTTCTTAAAATATTTTTATTTGACAGTTTGAAATCTTCTGTACCTACCAGGGGCGTGCAGTGAAAACAAGAAGCGTGACTTTTTCCTACGCATATGTTTTGAAAAGACACCGAAATTAGAGAGACATCTCGTAATATTCCATTCACCATAATTAACATATTATACAACTTTTAATATTTCATAATATTCTGCCAAATAAATATTAAATTTCGATTTTTTTCTACAAATATATGTTTAAATAAAAGACGTGCTTCTTGTTCTCACTGCACGCCCCTGATACCAACTTATTCATTGAGGCATTTGCTTTAGATATGGGATTGAAGATTTTGAAATTACATGTAGTATTTATTGGATTAATTAAAACTTGTCTGTTATCTTTATTATCGTGTATAGGTAGGTATACTCGTTAAAAATACATGGTGTGATGAATCCACTTCTGAACGTGTTCTGGGACATTGATCATTAAATTAGGTTAAAAACATTACATTTGTTACCTGTACGTGAGTTTGTTGAGAGTAACAGAATCCCTGAGAGATTCTGTTAGTCTCGAAACATAAGTAGTAAAATATGAAATTTTTATTAAACTCACGTAGAGGTAGAGAAGTTAATGTTTTTCACCCAATTTTATGATGAATACTCATCATCGTGAATACTTTCTACAATGTGAACGCCAAATCCTTTAAAAATATATGGTAGGAAATTGGTTTGAAAGCTTAGGAATGGAACCCACATTTTAACGATGTAGAGGTTCAAGGATGCAAAAAGTGGGAGAAACCTGAGAACCTCCACATATCTCCGATCCTTTATGGCTAAATTTTCGCATTCCCTAACGTGAACGATTGCGAAAACGAGCACTGATTAATCAGAGAGGAACCATCTTCACGATTTTCCTTTTCAATCACCTCGTAGCCTAGTAGGCGTGACACTGTCTTCTCACACCGAGAGTTCCGTGTGTTTTGCTTCTGTAATTAGACCTCTTGGCCAGTTGAAGCGTAAAAAATCTATTTACAGTAAAAACATCAATAACCGAGAAGAACCAGAAAATTCCTCATAAAAGATTTCTGTAGCTATAAATAAGCTTGTAATTTAATGCCAACAATTCATAGAGTTACTTAGAATATTTATTATAAAGTTACAAGCTACTTATTTGACGATTAAAATTATTAGTTGAATTTGAAGGTTTAAATTATCCGTTATTTTCAAACAACTTAACAAAATCATTCTTGTCAGGATTGACATTTGAATTTACCGAATCTCTGTATCCTCTGTAATAATCTAGGTACCCAGGATTTTGAAAATCGACGGAAAACGTGTCACCCTTAATAAATGGAACAATGAAAATGTCACCGGCACATGCGGGCCGCGGGTTGATCCCACCCCGTGCACCCCTTCACGCACCACCCCGCCCTACCCTAATCTGACTGTAGGTAGGTGGGTACCAGCGGAATGTTCCAGCCTACTTGCTACGCATGCACTTGCTCAATGTAGGACGTGCTCGGGTTGCTAAAAGCCTCCAAATGTCGGTCACCGGAGACACGAAAACACGACGACATTTGTGTGCCTGATTTTTTTCTACACGCTTTTGTTATTACTCACCGAATCACTCTTCTTTATCCGCGTCGAATTTTATTTACATAGTTTAATTCAATTAATTTAGTACCGCTTCAAACTTTCTCTTAGTTTGCCTATTCAACTTTGGTCCATTGTATTTAGTCAGCAGCGCTATGTTAAATTGTATCAAAATTAAAAAAAAATTCATTGAATAAGTTTCATTTGTGTGTGAAAGAAACTCAATATGAATATGACAAGGAATAATAATATCCAAAAACGAATAAAAAGCAGCTTAAAATCAACGCTTGTTATATTCTTCTTCTTCTTCATCTTCGTCTCTCCACTGCTGGATATAGGCCTCTTACACTTGTCTCTGTCTTGACCCTTACCAGGGTCGATATGTCTGCTTTCGCTCATAAAACGACCCTGGGAATGCAGTGGGCTTCCATTCACTGTCTTGACCACTGTACATCTAGGCGCCACCAGTAATCGATATAATGTCGTCGGTCCATCCCTTTGGTGACCTTCTGACACTCCTTTTATTTGTCGTGGGCCTCCACCATATTCGCAGCGCCCATGTCGTGTCACTCTGTCATAGATATCTCCGGCCCATTACCATTTCAGTTTTGCAACACGGTCCATGACATCGGCAACTTTGGTTCTCCGTCTAATTTATTCATTTCTTATTCTCGTAGACTTAGATATACCAAATATCTGCTGTTCCATGAATCGTTGTGTGCATTTTAATTTATTATCATATTTTACTGTAAGGGTTGTTGTCTCTAATCCATACGTTATCAAAGACCTTCCTTTCAAGTTAGCTTGTTAATTAAATTTAAGGAAATTGCTGTCGTTGAGGTTGTTTTGACAGAATTTAAAGATTAAACTTTATATAAAAATAATGCAACAGCTCTACATGGGTGTAAAATATGGTACCCTTTTTTAATGAAATAAAGCAAGTTGCAGAAAATAAAGTCATCCGTTATATTAACTGCCCAATGACAACCTGGCAACCTTATCGAAGAATATGAGATTAAAGAATATGGAACTTTAAGAACGGTCGAGGAAGAAGAAAGCAAGGAGGCGGTAGTGGGCGGGATATGCATATTAGCTAACAGGTTCAAAAACGATGGAAAGACCGAGACTGAGAGACGAGAGTCTGGGTGGGCAGTATCAAGTCAGATCTACAAGAAGGTAATACCCAGCAGACTAGTCAATGGATGGATGGCGCACTGTCGAGGTCAAGAGTAAAATTTGGTGATAATTCACGTTTTTGTGCAGAAATAATTTGAATACAATTTTGAAATGCCGCGATTTTGAGACGAAATGGTGGATGAAGCTGGCTAATGAACTTAGCTAAAGATATGCACAAAGCTTATATTTTTTTATAATTTATAGAAATAAACTTTGTTTACACCATTTTTTATTGAAAAAAATCAACATGTTTCAGAGCCCATGGCCATTTTTTTCTTGTGCCCTATCTGCTCATCGGACGTTAGCTACGACATTGGCTATGGTCACTTTATTTATTGCCAAATAGCTCCACAGTAAACTGTCCAATCAACAACCGTAGGTTTTTTAGCCATGATGGTCTCCTTCCAGGGCCCCGACTTCCGGCAATCTTCTCCTGCATTATGAGGTGCTAGATCTCATCGTGTATCCGAGATTTTTCGGATTTTCATTGTTTTAATTACTTCTTTCTCTTTATACATCCGAAACGTAACATCTTCATTGGTAACTCTGTTCATATAGCTTATTTGAAGTATTCTTCTGTAGATCCATATCTCGAATTATTCAAGTCATCTTGTCAATCTACGGTCAGCGTCCAAGCTTCCATCATAAAATTTAATATTTCAGATAATATTTCAGAAGAGATGAATCGAAATCTGATAGGACCTACAGCAGTTTCAGAAACGTTTTAACGTTTCAACAGACGGCGGTCGTGAGATATCCTGCAATAAATAGTATTTCTGTCAAAATACATCAAACTATATACATTCCGGTTCCAAGTTCAACACGAATAATTTCAATAATCAAATTTTTATACCAATACATGTATACAAGTTTCGCTTTTAATCTCTTGATTCATTAGTTTTGCTATCGGATAATCAATTAAAAACATTTTCTCTTAATCGCCATCGCGTTTAATAATCATGACGCCATTCTTTATTTACGACACGTCACGTTATTGAAACAATGCATAAACAAGCAAGTACCTATTCCTAGAATACTGTAGTAGATGATATACTGCTATAATTACCATTTGATTGAATGCTGCCGACACCAATAGGACACCTTGTGTGTGTGTACTTGTGTGGACACACTAGGGTTGTGACAATCGGTAATAAATGGCCAATTAAACCGGGTAATGGTCAATTAACACCGAACAACTCCAGCATTGTTCGGCTGTTTGATTTCGCTTTTTGTGTGTCGAGTGGTGCTGTGCATATTGATGTAGTTTCTACAGGTAGGTACCTCGATTAAATACTATTCTAATATACAATATACATACACATACATGTAATATACATTCGTTACATGACAAAAGGTCCACGGACAAAAGATCCACGCGACATCACGTTCCGCAAAATTTCAAAATATCAAACATAATAATTTCGTTGTCTGCCCGTTCGTATCTTCATGGAAAACCCGTAATTTCTTTCGAATTCACGGTCAAAAAACAAATTAAACGGTCGGAGATGGGGCTTGAACCTGAGCCGGCCGCTCTACGCATTTTGCTATGGCCGCAAAAAAGGTACATTTCATAATTTTGTTACACCTATCTAGCTTAGATCTTTTGTCGTGGATCATCTGTCGTTGGACCAAATATCCGTAGGTGTCCCATAGCTAGTAGCAAAAACCTCGAATAGAAATAGAAAATATTCGTTCATGTGTTATAATTGTTCCCACAATTACTCTGTCATTGAAAAACTGTTCAAAAGCGGGTGACGCCATCAATGTGAGAAATGTAAAGGCTGCGACACATTCAATACTTTCTTTTCCTTCTAAGCGATGAATAATGTAATTTTCGAACACGGTTGATACTAATATGTCTTCGCCAATTCAATTGAAAGAGCGCTAAAATATATTGTAGCCGATCTGCAAATCAGCATATGGTTGGAAAGTCACGTAGGTTGTTGTCGAATTGCTGTACAAAGCGGGGGAAAAATAAAATACAAAATCGGTGTCGACTTTTTAACATTAATTTAACACGAGTTAGAGCTCTTTTAATTTCAGAAAGACAATCGAATTAGTAGGTATATATGTAAACCGTGCGCACGAGGAACACTATTTCGTTGTGTTGGTGTTTATACCGGTAAATGTGCGTCGTACGCACGGCTTACACATACTAATTTGATTGTCTTTCTTAAATGGGAAGACCTATACCTCTTGTGGAGAATATAAACTGTAATGAAACTGTTATATCCTGATATTACGGGTATGATTAAAATAATACTTCTTCAAGTCTCAAAGAATCACTCTCTTCAGTTGTCTAAAGAAACGTAATAACAGTAATAACGACCGTGGAAATCTGACATGTGTCATTCTGTTGACACCCCTTTTATATCTCGGCTAAGTCGAGGATGTCGACATCGTTCGTTGATTATTGATGACGACATCAACTACGAATCAGTTACCGACTGAGTGAGGACATTTTGTAACGACCAATTAAAAGACAGAAAAATGAGCTCACGCGAAACCTCGTGATCCGTCATATTACCCATACCTACCGATATTACAAACACCAAGAAAACATAATGAATGTCTTGATAAAGGCGTAATTACAGGAATACTTGATGAAAGGGGCATACTGTGATGGTCTTTGACTAATTATAGACTAAATAAAGGAGGATACTAAAATGGACCCTAGTCCTGCAGAAAGCATCCAACCCAAAAAACATTGATCTCAGAAAATGGCTTCTAAAAATTTAACCTAAAAAAACTTAATAGGTACGTTGATATTTTATTAATTATTGCTATTTTTTTGCACAGGGCTATTTTAGAGATGGTTATTGTTTTTTTTATATAACTATAAAAAAACCCTCTTATTTACGAAGATATGACACATTTTTAGGTTGGATTCTTTCTTCAAAATATCTAAATGTATGAAAAATAGTACATTTTTTCTATGTAAGTTCTATTTTCTATGAATTTGATAAACCATGAAGTAAAATGCATTATCTGTGTTAAATTTTAAACTCCTTTAGATGCTTTCTACAATATTAGTATCGTGCAATAACAGTAGAGTTGTAATAGTAATTTTCATGTGTCGTGGAGGATGGAGGAATGAATGAAAACACTGGAAATTAATTAGCAATTTATTAATTAATAATTAATTGATTATGCAATGTACAAAGTCACTTAACACGAATTAAACTCAACGCTATTATTTAAATTACACTATTTCGCAATATTATACTATTTCACTCGAATATGAACTCGTTATTATCGCTGGTTAACACGTATTTATCGCTTGCTAGAATATTCCGTTCTCGCACGTGGTATTTATCGTTCGTATTTTTTAGATTATTCTAGTGTTTAGGAGAAGGTCCTCGTCGCTTCTCAGTTATTCCAGGCGTTTCTAGAAGTTTTCCGAAGGTTTTTAATCACCCTGGATTGTTGTATAGGCCGTTCTTGATCCTTCGATAGTGTTGTGACACATTACACGGAATTCTAATAATGCGCTATTCCTTCTACTTGCCATTCCGTGACAGCAACCAAACGGAAACTGCTCAATTACCAGTACAACTCAATAAAATAAGAGAGACCTGGCTTGATTACCCTGGCAGCGGTCCTGCTAGAGGCATCAACCGTCGTGGAAAGTCACATAAATAAATGAAGATGAGACTAGTTTCTATGTCACGACGGCGTGGTAATAGAGTAAAGTGGACTTCGATGCAGTCTCGCCTGCGTGGGCAGAAAGAGCCACGCAAAAAAGTCCAGACGATACAAGATTATTATTTGACCGCGTTGAAAATTATGCTTCTATATAAAGACCTCGGAATCCGTGCTCTTTTAATCGATAGATTTAATAATATATTAAATCTGTTTTCCTCAAAAACTGATTTCTATAATTTCAATTTTAAGCTGTTTTTTTAAGTTTTTAACCTCAATGATGTGTGATTTGTAACCTTTTATTCTCCCGTATTAACATATATATTTTTTCATCACACTTCACATTTAAAATATGTCCAATTTTGCATTGAACTTCAATATGCTCGTATCTCTGTAGGATATTTTTTTTTTGGTAGAGATGGTGACGTCACCAAATTGGAATGTGTGAGGAAGAAGTCCGACTCTATACATGGAATCTTTCGGTGTTCATGTATGTGTCGCGATATATGTAAGTGTATTCTAAAGTTGTGGCAAGCAAGTAAGAAAGGCACAAGGTAGTAAAAATAGTTAATTTTATATTAGCTTTAGTTTATTTCGGATGGCTCGAGATATACAGGATACGATTACAATATTTAATATGACAATTCAATAACATTAGTTGCAAAGATAAAAGACTGCTGATGGTCGAATGAAAGAATGAAGGAGTCGGGAAGGCCTCCGAGTGATCGTGCTACGTCGCTTTAGGGTCCGTCCACAGCACAGGCCCCAGATCACCACAGGTTACTTACGACTTGCAGAAAATCTGTAAGTATTTAAAATAAAATAAAATTATGTATTTTGTCGATTGATACGGCACTTACTTTGTGGTGTAATTATTTTAATTTACACTAAATTAAACTTTGTAATAGGTACACACATGCTCTTCTTGAAACTATATTAGTAATAAATAATAATCAAATTTATAATTAAACTTGGTTTTACATTCTGAGTTTCAGGAATAATAGTTTTGTATCGCCCTGATGAAGGATGTGGTATTTTCCGATACCGATCGGTTTTAATAAAAAATATACATTTCATAAAAAATGTCTACAATGTATTTGCAGTAAATATTAAAATTTAAATTATTGAGGTATATTCAGCAATTTACAATTTAAAATGTGGATATTAAAAATTAAAAGCTACGAGACTCCATAAATTTGTTAGCTCATGTTATACTACTGGACGGTTTTTTAATTGTATTACGTTTATTATGTTAAGTTATGTTATCAAAAGCAATGATATAATAAACTGTAGATATGTTACAAGCGTGAAATCTCGACAACTCAAAAGTAAGGTAATTATTGTCTTTCTTGCATTCGCTATCGAATGGACCTTCGTTGTGATCAGGTGCGACGCTACGCGGAAAAAGGAACAGAGTATCGTACACTATTGTAAGAAAGAGTATGTTGTTTTAGTCACCGTAACTTCAAATTACATTATAACGTGTCTATATTATAATACGTCAATGATCAAAAGTATAAAAAATACGTTTATGATGCTTGGAGAAGGAATGTCTTTGATACAGCAGTCAGATTGTAAATCTAACGAGATCCGTGCAGAAAAAAAAATGTTTGTAATGGTAATAACCATTGTAATAAGTTATGTATATCTCAATAGCCTCCCGCAATGACTCTTTGTAATGATTGAACCCATTATTAAACATTTAGTTATCAATTTGTAAGGCCACGTCCAGTCACGAGGAGACGCAGAAAAAAAACTAATTAAATTTATAGACCGGGTTGTTCCAGCAACTGGCAAACAATGTGATAGTACAAGGTGGTTAATAAACATGTATGCAGGAAAACTAATTCATGACCCGATGGCCTTAAAACAGTCTCAACAATCGTCCGGTATTGAGTTTAGTATTCAAAGTGCGATCGGGCACTTTACGCCTGTAAGTAAGTTAACGCACTTTGTGTGTGTCGTTCAAGTGACCGTTGATTGTAATGTCTGCGCGCTGACGTCACGCGGGCAGAGGCAAATAAGGCAGCGTTTAGGGGTGGCAAACCGGGGCGAAATTTAAAAATTATAATATTTAAAACAAGTTCTGAGTATGATCATTAAATATGGAAAATGTAAAATTATAATCAATAACTCACATAGAGGTGACATAAGTTTTTTTCACCCAATTTATTGAATAATCTCTACGACATTAGCTTTGCGTTAACTTGTTGGTCTGGTATTTAAGACACTTGCCTATTGATCCAGTGATCGCGGGTTCGAGCCTCAATCGAAAATATTAAGATTGTCGATGTGATACGTATTCCTTATACATAGGTATCTCTATTTTTTTTAATTAATGAAAAATAACATTAAATAATTACTGTCTTGTATTGAAAAAAGTAGAAAATAATAATTAAAGAAAATGTCGATGGGCAGGATTCTAAAATTATGTTGTGAAAATTCGGTAAATGACACAATTGATCGGCTTATAAAATAATACAACTTTAAAGGACAACAAGTTATGGAAACAAAACCAACACTATACAATTGACGAAAATATAGGGTAACGTGTTTGACGGTGATTATCTGGCAAAGAGTGACAATTTTACAATTGATAATAGTTTTTACAATTGATAAGTTTTCAAAATTATATCAATTTTAAAATATCGCTCTAGCTATTAAGCTAGTAAAAAAACATGTTTATCCCAATTTTGTATGTGCATACGTTTTGTTTCTATATCTTTCATTTAACTTGTGAGTGGTTTGATAAATAGTATTGAGTTTTTTCTCATTCTTATTTTTTCGTTCTTCGTGCAACTTCCTTTTTTGTAATGAATTTATATCATAAACGATATTTAAAATAATAATTTAAAATAATAAGAGCGGAAATGTAAAATTTGCTTCATGCCGACAATTTGCCTGTGGACGCCACTGTCCTGTGGTTAATTTATTTTGTCAGTGCGGCCAGTTCTCCGAACTATAAAGATGCAAATAGTGCCGGCGGGATTTCAATGAATGATACTTCCGCTTTGTATCCTTGTAATTGTTGTATTGAGGTTAAGGATGCCCGGTAATTGTAATTGTGATCTACTTTTCCTAATGCAAGATTTATTTTCATTTTTGACAAACAAATATGTATGAAATTTACATGTCCAGTACTTTATACTACGCATTTCAACGAAAATTTACATTATATTGCAACACGTGCATTGTAATAATCCACAAATAGTCTTTCCAATGTCATTAAAAACTATTCGAAAAAGATGTTCGCAGAAGATATATGCATATTCAATGCAGACAAAAATAACAAAACCTACAGGAAGATTTCGACCGAATCCTGAAATGTTCACATGATAATGGAATAATAATTTTATTAATATTATTAATATTTAAAGCATTAAATTTGTGGTTAGACATAATAACAGAATGTTAGTAAACTTAATAAAAACCACTACCAGAAGTAGTCGTTTTTACTAAGTTTACTAACATTCTGTTGGAATAATTATTAATGATAAAATAACTAAATATACCTATGTTAATACATTGTGTATATACAAAAGACAAGGACAAAGATAAATATACTGAATACTTACGTATATACTACTAACACAGTTTCACAAGATGCCTGTAACAATAAATAAATAAATAAATAAATAAATATTTTACCCTCCTGTACAGAATATGTTTTTCGTACATACTTCCGTTCAGCGTTTTTGTCTATGAACATATTAGATACTCGTAAGATCACTTTCATACTTATGCGGTCCGCCTGCGAATCTCTTTTCAAAGAAGCTATTCCAAACGAGAAATTTTCTCCGATTAATAATACTGTAGATTGAAATAACCGAAACAGATGAACAACCCACCGGCATCGTGACTCGTTAACAGTTCTCGATTGTTTATTATGAATGTCGAGGTCAATGGTTTGTTACTTGTTACTGTTATAAAACAAAACAATGTTCTAATGCGTTGTTACCCAACAAACCATGGAAACGCAGTCTCCAGACAATGCCCCTTTGAGAACCAACTTGCGATGGAAAATGTAACCAATGACCCGTGGTGCCTTCCGTCGGTGAGTTTGTTTCTTTACAATCGGAGGCTTCTCGGCGGTGAATTGTGGTCAGCAAGTGTTTTTAACAATAGATAATCATTTAACCATTCGGCGATTCAGGCTGCGCCGGGCGTCCATTGAAGTGCAGCAAAACTGTACCTGACAAATTATTGCAATCAAGACCGCCGAATCGTTTATCTCGTCGCAATTTCGGTCTGAAATCGCTGAACTAAAAATGCAAACAAAAATGCGTTATGCGTCACAGATACATGTGTTATACCACCCCTACATATATATGCGGGGCATAAGAACAAACGTAGCAATATAAAATAGCAAAAAAAATTATGCCATTATAGAGGATTTTTAATTTACAATGCACCTACTGAACTCGAGGTTTTATGGAAATATAGATTTATAGGAAACATGATTTTGGAAGGGATCATTATCAAAAATAATAATTTCGTAGTCTGTCTGTCTGTCGTAAAGTACGTAAATTTCTGGAATTACAACCTTAGATAATTACAGCGTGACACGCAATCGTGTGATATCAGTGTGATACACAATAAAAATAAATTCTTTATGTAACAATGTTCTTCACCAATGCTACCAAGACGCTACACTAGTTGACACTCTTCTCACAGCCTTAACTCGCAGTCGAAATATATAGTAAAATTACATTATTTTTGAAGGATTATAGCTAGTGCCTTGTATATACATAATACGTATGTTAAATAAATATTTAATTTAGATTGATTTCGCAGAAAATAAACATAGATATAGGTCTTTTCATATAAGCTTGCAATTGTGTTAGTGTGGGTAGGTACCTACAGTGCGTAATACACGCATTGTTTCGTTGTGTTAAGTTAACGAATCCGTATACTTAACACAACGAAACGATGCGTGTATTACGCACTGTAACCACACTAACTCAATTGCAAGCTTACATGAAAAGCCCTATACATATTACAAGTATGTATCTACAGTTTTTTAAATTTGTAGAATGTGTGTTATGTGTTTAACCTAGCAATCAAGTTAGATAAGTTGTATTGAAGTCTATGGAAAGTTAGGAACCAGCAAAGTATGTTTTGTATAGTAACCCTCAAGACGCGTAGGAGATGAGGAAGACAGCTTTGGTTGGACGATGTCATGGCGGACTTCATTTTTTTCGGAAATCACGACCGACCCCGGGTTGTTGGCTTCTCCTGTTGATGCTATCGATGGGGATGTTGAAGGTAATACGTTTATATTCAAGGGGTACAAGAGGCGGTACTATGGTCGAATCGTCTGGAACAATGCGCGGTCTCCGTTCCGCCCAGCTACTCCAACACAATATGTTATTTCTTTACTCCACTCCACTTTCATCAGACGCGGGACCTTCGTTCCAAGTGAAGATGGGAACAGGTGAGTTCTGCAACTTCCTGAACAATCTTAATAATGAGAAAATGCTTCAATATACGATTATTGCACCTCCACGCGATGTGATCGTCCTGCCCAATGAACACACGTTTTGCAATGCATGTTTGCAACTCAGAAATTATCGTTACATATTTTTTGTCTTGTTTTTCGTCGTTTGCAAGCTGTAGGCTAGTGGATACTTAAAAAAAATTCACGTATTCTGTGCTATTCTGAAAATAGAAATATTGGAATGTCAGTTCTTTATCCCAACACTTAACAGACGAAAACTAAAAAAAAAACGAGACGTAGGTATTCGTCAGTATTCGGTGTTCGTCGTACTTAAATAATAAGTTTTGTATATACGTATCTTTCTCAACGTAAAAACCTTTATTTGCGATGTCAGATCTCTCCGATCTGGTCTGACAGTTGCCCTCCGCCGCAAACGTTACCTCACAATTCTCATGTTTCGACTAAAATTATATGAAATAAGTGCTAATGCTGTATTTAATATGATATTGCTGTATTTACCAGATTATTTCATATGAAATTATTAATTTTTGTTCTCCCACAGCATCCTGATGCAAATTTATGGCAAAATTGTCATTGTCAAGTTGGACCATAGAAAAGAAAAATATTGTTGGACTCTATTTATATTTGACGTTTGACCGATAACCGTCATGTACTTCTTTCTCCCTTTGACCACACCACCGACATATACCTACGTCTCGTTTATTTTCTATTTTTAATTTTGTCTATTAAGTGCTGTTTTCAGAATAGCACAGATTATCCCTTGTTTAAATTTCAATCGAGACTGAGTGTATACAGGTTATAAAATAGCCAGTCTATAATACTTTACAGGTATATTCCTGTCTAAATTATGAGTCGAAAATGTTAAAGCAGCAATGTCCTAGTGTCAATGTTTATGAAGATAAACGACTTCAAAGTTTTGTATTTTTTATTCTCAAGTTTTTATTCTCATGTTCTCAAGTTTTTTCCCTGAAACGTTGGTCATTACAGTAACTTATATTGAATATTTAAAATTCTTTCTCTTCAATAGAAGTCACGAGAATATTTCATAAATACGTAGTTAGGTAATTTTCTATTTCGCTTTACTCTTGTTTATCGCTTCTTAAAGGTCAATTCGTACGGTTTTCCCTTTCTATGGACTCATCTCGATTCTCAAAATAACGGTGATGTCTCTAGAATCAAGTAGATTATCCCAAACCTTTGTAGTAATTTCCAATTTACTGTTAGGTTGTAGAGTGCTGTCAAATCCTCGTGAAAATATATTACATCCACCTGAGTTCTCGAATCGAACGAAATATAAATCTCTAATATTTGAATGCGCACCCGTTACGTTCACATGCATAACATAAGTACCCACGTTAATTGCTGTCGACCTCAGCTGCTCTTATCTGCAGCCGAAGTCGTGTTTTGCCTTTGTAATAATTAAGAAGTGGTCCAGCGGCATTTTTGTCTCATGCACACCGGCAACATCATTCACGCTGGATCTAGTTCATCTCCGTAACTGGGCCCCTGAACTTGTTCCAGCTCCCGGCTTATGCAAACTCTATTATTATATTACAGGTGCTTGCAAGCCTCGCACGTGAGTTGATGAGAATAACACCTGTGCTGTGACAGCTTCAGTTCAACGGTTGTTTAAACATAATTCAAAATGTAATAATATAATGGTATGTTTATATTGTTTATCACACATATCGACAATACCATTTCCTCCATTTCAATCAGGGTTTTGGTTTAATTGGCTTAAAAATGTTAATAATATATATTTTTTTAAATTACAGACAAATCTTAATACCATGTAGACCTCTTTCCATTTAAGAGAGACGTTCGAATTAGTATATGTAAGCCGCGCGTACGACGCACATTATTTCTTCGCTATGTTGGTGTTTATGGGTGTAAACACGAACACAATGAAAAGATGTGCCTTGTACGCACGGCTTACACATACTAATTCGATTGTCTTAAATGGAAAGAGGACTACATGTGTTGAGGTTTTTCATCAGCTTGATTGATCAGCAAAGAACAAAACTTCAAAAGATGTGCCAGAAGTTTGATTTGATATCTAGACACGTGACACGTGCGTACAATCGTTACCTAAATCCGTAAATATCTACAACTGTCTATTCTGAAAGTTAGATAAACAGAAAGCATTTAATCAGGTACACAATATTTATTCCGTCTTCACTTCTGCTAGGGAAATTCTAATTAACTTAACTGACGAATAATAAGCGTGAAATAAGTGAATTATGTGATTTTTTGATTTTAGTTTGTAACTGTTTCACATTTCATGTTTGTTTATCGTATAATGTGTTTTAAACAGAAAGCATTTAATTAGGTACACAATATTTAGTCCGTCTTCACTTCTGCTAGGGAAATTCTAATTAACTTAACTGACGAATAATAAGCGTGAAATAAGGCGAGATATAGTGGATCGCTGGGACTTGGTGTGTACATGGGGACTACGAAAGTCTGTATGTAGGTTTTCTCAATCTCATGGGAGCTTGATCCGTATCTTAGAGATTGTCTCTAATCGAAAATCTTTTATAAATTTTCTCAACACATATACATGAGCCATAGTACCAATTTGAATGGAAATTCGAACGTATAACCAAATGCGGGCGTCATTGACCAGTCAAGCCAGATGGATGTTATTAGGTTGTCAATCACATCAAAAACACTATTTTTTATTTCCAATACCTCAATTAATATTGCATGTTGTCAAATGTAGCATGGTGTACACCGTTTCAAAATCATACTTCGTTGCAATTGGATTTTAATTATGTAATTTTAGTTTCTTACAGTTTCACATTTCACGTTTGTTTATCGTATAATGTGTTTTTACCGATATACAAAAATAAATTGCTTTTAAAATCTGTAAGGTTCTATTAATAAAAAGAAAACACTATGCTTAAACCGCTATAATGATAAATCAACGTGTTTCGGGCATAATGGTTCCGTCATCAGGATACACTGTGTACTAAACATGAACATTGGAAGTATAGGACAAAGTCAAAAATAACTGTAAGGGGGTTAAATAATTAATTAGGAACAAATGTGAAAACGAATTTACAAGATTATTTGCTAAAAGTATTTTGTCATTTATAATTTCTAATTTCGAAAATTTATTATTACTCTAAATGTAATCCTATATTATTTGTATGTGTTTCCAAAAGATGATTAAAAATTTTATATTTTAAGTTAAGGCTATTTAAAGATCTTGTCCTCCTTAACTCTAATATCAACATTTGTACAATTTTTATCTTTATGAACATTTTTTGAAATCATTATAAATTAATTTCTAAACCCCAGATTTTTTAAAATTATCATCCTTTTCCAATTAAAATTTTTAGTATACGTTGTATCTCGATGAAGGGTATCCTATTCGAAACAACATTCGGGGCCAATGGTCCCTTCATATATCCAATAAATAGTGGTTTTATAAAATGGGTTTCTTTTATTAATAATACAAATATTACCACAAAGTTATTTTGCTATTATTGAAAAAACATTGCTTTTACAACCTGTAATACTTCTCTTTAAGTGCGTGTCTGAAGGTAGCTACCCACCTTGGTAATCAGCGTTGCGTAAGTGGTTGCGTTTACCTGCTGTTTATCAGTTATTTAACTTCGTTAAGATGAGTGCAATGCTCAGGTACACGCATGCGCATTGATACACCGATGAGGAAAATTGTTTTTCCAAGACGGAATCTTATCAGGCGGTACTTTTCAGTCTCCGAGTCGCGTGATCTCGATCGCACGCTCGTGCATTGTGAGTGCATTCGTCGATGCATGTGATTGACACCAGAGTAATATTTACATATTGTTTGGCACCAGTGAAATTTTAATTTAAGTTTTACAATTTTCTCACCTGTTTTTACGTGTGTGTCTGATATTAGCCATCGTTTTGGATCTCAGACACGAACGACAGTGATATTTAATTAAACTGATTTTAATACTGAAGATTTGTTATGTGTTTGTGAAAATAATACTTACAAGCCAAGACATTTAGCTTCTAAATGTCTGCCCTAAGAAATGATTGTGTTACGGTGCATGGCGTTCGTCATTAATGATAATAAACAAGTGGACAGCATTATTAATGTTTTGTGATGTATTGTATGTGTATGTTATAAGAATTGTAGTGCTGCTCGAAATTCAACAAAATGACATACAATTAATTCTGAAACGATTTTGTTGTACAACAAATTGTGGTGATTTATTAAAATTAATGGAATTTGCACGCATTGCATCACGGGTTTCATTTTGAATTTTGGTAATAGTAAAGAAGAATGGATGCTCCTAGTGTTGTTACACTGTGAATGATATCTCAAATGAATCAGTACAATTTTCTATTCTATGAGAATAACTACAAATCAATGGGGTGATATTGGAAAATATTTTCAATATACACTTTGCATGTATGTGGTTTATGCAAGGTGTAGCGTGTAACAGAGCTAGTCGATAATGCTTAATAAGTGAATTCGTGCCTTTATTATGAGTTAAAAATGTTCAAGTTACTGTGATTTAATGTCAACAGCTATGAAGAGAAGCGACATCAAAGTGTGCATTTTTTCCCACATTTTTTACTTGCTTTCTGTAAAACATTGTAGGTACTATCATTTAAATAACTTATATCGAATATAAAAAAATATTAAATACCTCGAAAAAGGTCTTCCCCGCATCACAAAATTAAAAAAATAAAAGATTTCTCCTTTTTTCAGAGAAAAAGAAAGTAAAAGTAGACAATTATTCTAATTTTGTATGTAAAGCCAAACTTAGGTTAGGTTAATTTACGTTAGGACCGTCGAAATTGTAAAAACCTTTCAAAATAACAAAATTTAATTTCTGCAAAGTTTTCGTCATTTTATTTGACCTGTATTGAAGCGAATAAATTTTGATATTTGATATAAATTACTTTATTAATATATTGAAAACATACTGCAAACTTTGAATTGGCTTATCTTTATAATTATTGATATCAGGACATTGTTGCTTGAACATTTGTACTTATAATTAGGGCGATAATCCACCTATAAAGTATTGTGGACTAACTCTGTTACATCCTGTATTATATGCTACATTATTTTTAAACCTTAACGTATTATATCAATCTTAAATTAAGTAATAACTTTACGTTATTATAGTTTAGATGTAAATTGTCTTCGCCTACACGGCTTTTTACGTACCTACAATACTTTTGTTTCTTTGCTTTTTAATTTGAGCCTTTCATTGTTTGAAACGTTGACTCATGTCCCCGACAATTGGCATGTAAACACATCGGCGGCAACTGTCAACATTACCGTTCGCAATATTTACCACATTTTCAATAACTCATGACTCGTCCCGCTCCGGTTAATGACCCCCCGCACTCTCCACCGCCATTTCATCTCGGCCGAGTTTTCACGTTTTCTTGCGTCACACTGTGCGCTCAGAAAGTGAAGATAACAATCCGCGGTGTTTTTCAATTAAAACACGTAACCGGCGGACACGATAAAACGAAACAATATCGTGTTAATGCGGCATTGTAACGGCGCTGTACTGCGTTTGACGAATGCGGCTGCTGCGCTATATACCAGTGGCGTGCAGCACACAAAACTGGGCATTTCTACCGATTCTGGGAAGCAAATATTAGTTAAATCATCCTTATCTTAAGAAAAAAACAATATAAATCCACGGCTTCTTACGGTTTCCTTTATTGCTATTATATTCTCATGCTTATGTTTACAGCTTCATATAAATGCTTGTTTGTTGAATCCGTTAGAGAATCTCACAGATCTGAATATTTTCCATCTGAAGTCTTATTATCTTCGCGCTATCTCTTAGTTTTATGTAGCTGGCAAGTAAATTTTTCGTACTTTTCTTATTAAAAGGTCTAAATTTTAGAACTTACAGGTACCACACTGTAACTAATTCCATACATACTGACATACTGAATGTTTTATGTATATTCCAACAGTCAACTTTATTTGATAATCATCTGCTAATAAGGTGGCATTGTTTAAATGAATAATTAATTTCATTTTAATTATTGAGTTCATTAATAGTATAAGAATTCAATCTGTTTCTTTTGATGTGAATTAGTTTATGACAATTCGTAAAAAAATTTCGGTAAATGTAGGTTTTTGAATATTGTATTTGTTATGTGACTACGTTTATTCACTCAGCTATCATATTTTTTGTATGATCATAATTTTCTCGGTTGAAATAAGTCCAATTCCCGATTTTATTACATACATTTTACGAAATTTATTACACATTTTTGCCATAGTTTTTACGTGTGTGTCTGATATTAGCCATCGTTTTGGATCTCTGACACGAACGACTGTGAAATTTAATTAAACTGATTTTAATGTTGAAGATTTGTTATGTGTTTGTGAAAATAATACATACAAGACTCACATTTAGCTTCTAAATGTCTGCCCTAAGAAATGATTGTGTTACGGTGCATGGCGTTCGTCATTAATGATAATAAACAAGTGGACAGCATTATTAATGTTTTGTGATGTATCTACATGTATGTTATAAGAAATGCAGTGCTGCTCGAAATTCAACAAAATGGCATACAATTAATTCTGAAACGATTTTGTACAACGAATTGTGGTGACTTATTGAAATTAATGGAATTTGCACGCATTGCATCACGGGTTTCATTTTGAATTTTGATAATTGTAAAGAAGAATGGGTGCTCCTAGTGTTGTTACACTGTGAATGATATCTCAAGTGAATCAGTACAATTTTCTATTCTGTGAGAATAACTACAAATCAATGGGATGATATTGGAAAATATTTTCAATATACACTTTGTATGTATGTGGTTTATACAAGGTGTAGCGTGTAACAGAGCTAGTCCATAATTCTTAATAAATGAATACGTGCCTTTATTATGACTTTAAAATGTTCACGTTACTGTGAAGTAACATATTTTATCAACAGCTATGAAGAGAAGCGACATCAAAGTGTGCATTTTTTCCCACATTGTAGGTACTATCATTTAAATAACTTATATCGAATATGAAAAAATATTAAATACCTCGAAAATAGTCCTCCCGCATTACAAAATTAAAAAAATAAAAGGTTTCTTCTTTTTTCAGAGAAAAAAAAAGTAAAAGCAGACAAATATGCTAATTTTGTATGTAAAGTCAAACTTAGGTTAGGTTAATTTACATTAGGACCGTCGAAATTATAAAAACCTTTAAAAAAATAACAATTTTAATTTCTGCAAGGTTTTAATCATTTTATTTGACCTGTATTGAAGCGAATAAATTTTCATATTTGATATAAATTTATTTATTGAACTATCACATTGGTTGGTTAGAACTACCAATGTTTTATACAAAATAATTTAAGGAATATTGAAAAAATAATGCGAACTTTGAATTAGCTTATCTTTACAACTATTGATATCAGGACATTGTTATTTGAACATTGTCGACTTATAATTAGGGCGAAAATCCATCTGCAAAGTATTGCGGACTAGCTCTGTTA
Organism: Agrypnia vestita; assembly: GCA_016648135.1. Lineage (NCBI taxonomy): Eukaryota > Metazoa > Arthropoda > Insecta > Trichoptera > Phryganeidae > Agrypnia > Agrypnia vestita. Next base: position 61,745 of record JADDOH010013087.1, read on the forward strand.
CACCCTGTATTATATGCTACATTATTTTTAAACCTTAACGTATTGATCAATGTTAAATTAAGTAAGAACTTTACGTTATTATAGTTTAGATGTAAATTGTTTTCGCCTACACGGCATTTTATGTACCTACAATACTTTTGTTTCTTTGCTTTTTAATTTGAGCCTTTCATTGTTTGAAAAGTTGACTCATGTCCCCGACAATTGGCATGTAAACACATCGGCGGCAACTGTCAACATTACCGTTCGCAATATTTACCACATTTTCAATAACTCATGACTCGTCCCGCTCCGGTTAATGACCCCTCGTACTCTCCTCCGCCATTTCATCTCGGCCGAGTTTTCACGTTTTCTTGCGTCACACCGTGCGCTCAGAAAGTGAAGATAACAATCCGCGGTGTTTTTCAATTAAAACACGTAACCGGCGGACACGATAAAACGAAACAATATCGTGTTAATGCGGCATTGTAACGGCGCTGTACTGCGTTTGACGAATGCGGCTGCTGCACTATATACCAGTGGCGTACAGCACACAAAACTGGGCATTTCTACAAATTCTGGGAAGCAAATATTAGTTAAATCATCCTTATCTTAAGAAAAAAACAATATAAATCCACGGCTTCTTACGGTTTCCTTTATTGCTATTATATTCTCATGCTTATGTTTACAGCTTCATATAAATGCTTGTTTGTTGAATCCGTTAGAGAATCTCACAGATCTGAATATTTTCCATCTGAAGTCTTATTATCTTCGCGCTATCTCTTAGTTTTATGTAGCTGGCAAGTAAATTTTTCGTACTTTTCTTATTAAAAGGTCTAAATTTTAGAACTTACAGGTACCACACTGTAACTAATTCCATACATACTGACATACTGAATGTTTTATGTATATTCCAACAGTCAACTTTATTTGATAATCATCTGCTAATAAGGTGGCGTTGTTTAAATGAATAATTAATTTCATTTTAATTATTGAGTTCATTAATAGTATAAGAATTCAATCTGTTTCTTTTGATGTGAATTAGTTTATGAGAATTCGTAAAAAAATTTCGGTAAATGTAGGTTTTTGAATATTGTATTTGTTATATGAATAGGTTTATTAATTAAGCTATTATATTTTATGTTTGATTATAATTTTAATTAGTCCAAATTAGCCCAATTACCGAATTCATTATATACATTTTTACGAAATATGTTACGCATTTTTTCCGTAGTAGGTTCTCGTTTACATAAAATATTTTTTCGGTCGCCGAGTAATACCTACTGACGAATCTGTAAAAAATCGATTTTCCTTTACTAAAACGTACTAACGTTTAACTATCCGATTTACTTTTTATATCCGGATAATGTTTAAAACAAGTTTACTTTTCCCATAAATTTGCTTTATTAAAGAGAAAAATCAACTTTTTCAAAATTGTCCGAAAATAAACACCTAAATGGATAGTTTAAGATGACGACATATTGAGTTCACTGCCTACTGCACGCCACTGGTATGTACCATTATTCGAACCGCGGTGTGTTGTATTGTTACAAGACCACGGACAGTGAATGAAAATAAGTATCGTAAAATATATTATGTTTGTTTTAATGTCAGTGTGTCAACAGCTGGTGAATGATTTTCGTACGCTTATTTATGCAAATTTATTTATTTGTGTTTAATCAATGCGTGTAACACTTAATGATGTCGCCTCATTAATATTCTAAAACGAGATGACTTTCAGTGTTGTGAACGTGATAGCTTTAATCTGACATAACCAGATTCAAGAATAAAATCAGTGTTAAAATCGACACAAGAATGACTGGAGGTTTTCGAAAAATGTTTGAGGTACGACATATTTACAATATTTTTTAACTATGTACATGTACTAATATCATTTATCATTTTCTAAGATCAATGTACACATAATCTTGAATGTTTATTTAAAAATTACTTAGCTATTTATCAATCTAAAACAATATAAATACTATAATTCTAAATGATGACACGATGAAGCATTTTGTCGATGTACCTATATGTCGTGGACCAGGTGATTAAATAGGGTATTATTTATAATGTCCAGACAGTATTAAAAATGACAACACAAATCGGACCATGTGATAAACAATTATTAAAACTGAATTATTTATTACAATGTCCGGGCGTTATGAATATTGCCAAGTGTTTGTTGGGCAATTTGATATTTTAAGTACATCTGGCGGGACGCGGGAACCGATAACAAATGAATGACGGTGCACTGACCGGGTTAGGTTAGTTTAGGTTAGGTTAGGTTAGGTTAGGTTAGGTTAGGTTAGCTTTAATCTGACATAACCAGATTTAAGAATAAAATCAGTGTTAAAATCGACACAAGAATGACTGGAGGTTTTCGAAAAATGTTTGAGGTACGAAATATTTACAATACTTTTATACTATGTAATACTATCTTTTATCATTTTCTAAGATCAATATACACATAATCTTGAATGTTTATTTAAAAATTACGTAGCTATTTAGCAATCTAAAACAATATAAATACTATAATTCTAAATGATGACACGATGAAGCATTTTGTCGATGTACCTATATGTCGTGGACCAAGTGATTAAATAGGGTATTATTTATAATGCCCAGACAGTATTAAAAATGACAACCCAAATCGGACCATGTGATAAACAATTATTAAAACTGAATAAAACTGAAGAGTAGCTTGTTGGTCCTGTGGTTAGGACGCTGGACTCGTGATCCAAAGGTCGCAGGTTCGAACCTCACTCCAGACTAGCAAGTTAGTCCTATTTTCATAGCACAAGCGTTTAGCTTAGTTTGAAAATAGTAAGAATATTGATGTGACACGTATTCCGTGTTCACATCTCTATTTAAAAAAAAAAAAAAAATTATTACACTGTCCGGGCATTATGAATATTGCCAAGTGTTTGTTGGGCAATTTGATATTTTAAGTACATCTGACGGGATGCGGGAACCGATAACAAAGGAATGACGCTCACTGACCAGGTTAGGTTTGTTTAGGTTAGGTTCGGTTAGGTTTAACGATTATACTGTCACACAATAAAATAATTAAAATAAAACACGTATATTTTATTATTCTGCCCGATAGGTAAAGGACCTTATTTATAATGCCCGGTCAACATAATTATTTTAACAGTTTATCATATTGGGCATTATAAATAATGTCATATGTCACTTGGTCCACAATATATACATAATAACTAATAACTTAATTAAGCGATTGCCAATACTTTGGTCATGACATTAAGAAAAAAATATTGACAGATGGCGGCGGAAAGGAAAAAAATATTTCGTGCAAAAAATACAACAAGCCTTATGATGTTTTGCAGATTATTAAAAAATCTACCTGTCTAATAAATAATCGCAGTTGTTTGTCATTTCACATATATCTCTATTACAGAACATTTGTCAAGCATTCATGAAATATTTACTGAACTTTACCTGGTGTGTTGTATGGATGGACATGTCAGCGACTAAATACGTGCAATATATCTTTTCATACTGTGTTTAAAAATGTTTTATTTTAATATTTTTACAAACTGAACTATGTCAGTAGTCATGTGAAGTAATTACAAGTCGTTAAAAATTAAACCGCCAGACTGTCACAATAAAAGCGTATGATTTAGTAAATGTTTATACTTGCTAGACGATGTATAATTTTTTTTAGTAAGATACACATTAAGACTGAGGTCCTTAAAGGAGTTGAATAGTTGTGCAATTGGAAATATTGATGGGTTTTTAAGGTTGAATTTCAAAATCAACCTCCGTGCCTTTTCTACAGATAAGATGCTAGTCTTAAAAGTCCCTCCCCACCCGATTATTCCATATGTATGCATTGATGTTAGATTTTAGAAAAAGTTTAAATGAAATATAAAATAAACACTTTTACTGGACAGAGTACCCTTGCTACAACATATTAATATCGGGAGTATATTTCTATATTTGTTTAACAAATAAAAATGAAAACCTACTAATACTAAATTTATTTAACCTTTCCCAGGGGAACGGATCGGTCCAATTACATATTATTGTCGATCGTTTTTTTTTACCTAATTTAACATTTACAAATAGGCATGACACATGAAATTTACAGGTTTTGTGATCGGTGTATATACCTGCCAGCAAAAGTTTTCGATTAAATAGATGCATTGTTGTTTGTGTACTACATCATATGTGAAAATATATGTTCCTACTAGTAAAAATCGAAAATGTTTGGTTCGTGAATATATTTGTTTAACAAACTAGCCGTACGCCCGTGAAAAATCACGGAAAATAATAGTAATTAATAACGACCGTTGCGTAACCGCGTAACATGAGCCGCGCGCTGATTGCATGTCATACTTTAATTATATAAATTTGTCATTCCAGCAAGTTATGAACAGACAACGAAGTTATAATATTTAGATAGATTAGCGTGTTCGGTCAGTACATATGTTATTGTACGTTAACATATATTTTGAAAAAAAGCTAAATTTTATTATTATCTGACATAATAATAATAATTGGAATAAGGAATATTACGAGATGCATGCTTACTTCATTTCGATTTTTTTCGTAGAAATTCTGGTAACTGTAGTTCCATGTACAGCTTATTTTAAATTACTGCAAATTAATATGTGTGTACATTGTCTAGTATAGGTAGGTCTTTTCATATAAGCTTGCAATTGAGTTAGTGTGGGTGCAGTGCGTAATACGCGCATTGTTTCGTTGTGTTAAGTTTATGGATACGCCCCTCCCGTATCCGTAAACTTAACACAACGAAAAAATGCCCGTATTACGCACTGTACCCACACTAACTCAATTGCAAGCTTATATGAAAAGACCTACAACTGTTATGTGATGGAATACGAATTTCGCAAATATTGAATATCTCTGTCGTTATTTTAAAGTCCATGATCGTTTAAAATCAGTTTTTCATATAATTTTTTGTTACGTACGCGAATGAAAGGCAAATATCCCGACAGTTGAACACTTAGAAAACAATTTAGATTTGTGATCATACCGATTATTAATAATTTCATGTTGGTGAGTGGCAAATAATGAACTACTAAATCGCGAATGCAGTCATACAGTGACCGCATCGGATTTTTTGTACACTGCATCGATGGTCTATCAACGGACCGGTATAACACTGACGTCACGATCGCTCAAGTAGACACTTGTTCGCGTTGTAAACTTGACTTTAATTATTCACTTCACTGACCGTGGGAAGACGACGTAGAGCGATCTAAAAAATCAATCATAGTGTTGTGACGAGTCGTGGCTGCAGGAGGAATGAATGAAAACACTGGAATTTAGTACAGGATTAATTGATTAGTGATAAATTGATTAATCAAAAGTACAAAGTCATTTAACGCTATTATTTCAATTAAGTTATTTCGTAAATTTATCCTCGTAAATAGACCCTTTATAATTGCTTTAACACTATATACAATATTCACTAGAACATTCCATCCAATTTCCGCACGTATTATTTCGCTTCGGTTTATTTCGCTGCGTAAGAACTTTCCAGAGTATTCGCTGTCGAATTGCCGCTCGCTTGGCCACCCTGGCCTTCGCAACTCGCGGCTACCTTCGCATAGGATCGCTGTCAAACGCGCCCAAAAACAACAACTCCATTACTCCCCTGTGCGGTCCTATTTATATTAGCTTATGCTGATATCGAAGCCTCCAGACGTTACCAGTATTTAAGAGAACTTTCTTGTGGCTTCCAGGCTTTTATAGATGTTTCTCGACGCTCCCCGAAAGCCGTAGATTACGCTAGGCCGTTCTGGAATCTTCGAAAGTGTTGTGATCATTTCAAACAACTGTCACTTGACATGAGTGCGTGATTCTTTTTAGCCTCGTTACAGTATTATTTCTGTAATACATTGATGGTGAACCTTTTGAGGTTAGGTTAGGTTAGGTTTATCATAGAACTCAACATAATCTATCTGGTGGTTTCCCTGCGGAGTACAAGGAGGATGCAGCGCCGCACTCTTCTGTCCTCATGCGCATCCGCATTCTCACCTCATTTCTCAATCAACAGAATCTTCTTAATCAGCATTTTCCAGAATCTGATTTATCCTGTTGCACAAGTCCGCAGCAATACACGCATCCAACGTTCCCTCTAAGATGAGAGGAACTCTGCGCGGGAAACCAAAAGGCTGAGCTGGCCAAATTACCAAATGTGCGACATAATTTTTACACTTATACAAACAATTCAATGTCGTATTTGAATATTTATTATAACATTTAGTATTTTAATTTATTCTGTTGTATAAATAACCATTATTAGATCAGTTTTATAATTATGCCATATTGAATAAATCTTTTTTTTTAACGTTAATACTTCTACTTGTTTTCTCTTTTCTTGTATTCATCCTATTTATTTACTAATGCTTACTTTTTTTGTTAATAATTATTGGTTTAATACTTACTCTTTCGCTTCGCACCATGTCTTTCTCACTTTGTATGCCCTATTTATTTGAATAGTTCTTACTATATACCTTATTCCTTGTTATATCTTACCTATTGTTTACCTGCATGTGATAATTTCTATTTATATATTTAAGTCATCTTATATTTTTATATATCATATGACAATTTAATATATGTATTCCTTTATGGAACGTGTGGGACTGCACATACCTCCCCACATACCGGAATAAAGTATTATTTATTTATGATATAAGAAAAATGATTCTTTAATTTTTTTATACAATACATATTATCAAAAATTCAATTGGCTGCAAATTTCATAAATGATATCATTTGTATTGCTGTGATAGTAAAAAATTTAGCCGATTCATTGTTGAATTTGCGATGAATTTGATGATGGCATTTCAGTTTCAAGTGACAAAGAAAGTCATTCAAGTTTAAATTCCTCACCTTTTTTTGTTTTGTTAGGAAGTCGATGAAAATTTAAAATTACGTGCTGAAATTTTGTTTGGTCTGATGATTTTTGGAATACGCGCTAGCTTGTGATAACTGTACGTGACTGTCAAAACCGCTGCGCGCGCGTAGCTAGAGGGAACGTTGCTCTCGTCTTTTCTATTCTTTATTCATTTTTGACCTTCTTTTAATTCTACTCACTATGCTAAAATCAGCTTCATATCATTTCCTTATTTGTTCATTCTTCACTCTCATAAATGGTCATGCCACATAACCGCCTAAGTGATCTTATTTCCATTTCACTCAGTTTACTTTCGTTCTTCTTTTTTATTTATTATTAGTGTTAATAATACAATTTTTTCTTTTTTTTTAAATGCTTTTCTACTTCGACATGTTGATATTTATCTGTTTTTTCACATTCTCTTGTAGATTATTTTATTCCTTTAGTCCTGTGTAATATAAACAGTTTTACTTATTTGTTTTCTTTATATTTGGAATTCTTATTTTGTTTGCATTTTTTATATTAAGACCATGAATATCTGTGTTATAGTCTACCATTTAAAATGTTGTTAATTAAAAACATTAGGGCCTTGTTTTACAGTGACCAAATTTAAATCTGTCATCATCTTTTTAATTTAAGAGTCTGTTTTTCTACCAGTTTTTGGTACTAGAACACTATTGTACAAGTATTAAGCTGCTGTTGCCTCGGTTGTCAAGTTTTCATTAGAAATTATTACTTTCAAAGCGCCTTCCTTTCGATATCTTTCGTAACCTTTCCGTTTCTATGTAAGATACTTCTGAAATAAACAGATTCATCTAATAGTTATTCTAAACATTTTTTATTTTATTACGAGTATCCACAACTGCCAGTATTTCATACGTTGAAATATTTTTACTCTAAGTGTGGATTAAAAAAAGGATAATTTTTTCACAAGCAAGTAAACTGACCTTTGACGGTTTAGTTGGAGTACATCAGCTGGCCGACTATCCTTGACAGATATATAAATATGCTAACCTAAATTATGCATTCGTACAGTTACCATATTTGCCATTTATATGGGTCAGGTGCTACTAGACGACACTAATTACGGTAATTAATCCCATGCTAAACAGTGCAAGTCGCTGACGGCATTCCATCTAAAGACAGAGACCTCTCAGATGAGATGCCGTACTTCAATTGACCTTGTAACCACTTTGGTGTCACGCTAATACAGCCTTAATACAACCGCCATGTTCGAGGCATGATGAGGAATGAGGCAATGCTGTAGCTATTATAATATCAGATCATAATAATTATAAGTACTCTTGTAAAATATCATTTTCCTCTTTCAGTATTATTTCGCTGGCGTGTGTGTTTTACTGTTTTAAATTACTGTGTTATTTCGAACATTTATTTATGTAAAAATTGTTATTAATAAGATAAAAAGATATCATTTTTACAGTGCGATGTTGCATTTTAAGTGCGAGGTGAAATACAGTAACAGTTATAATATAATAAGATAACACATTTAAAAAAATATTATTTGTAACATATTTTTTTAATTTTGTTTTCTACAGTATTTCTAATTTTTCTAAGAATGCTGTTACGAGTATTAAGCATCTTCGTAGATGACCAATAAGGAAGCATTTTAAAGAATTAAATATTGAGTGTAACATAGATTGTCCACAATACTATACTGGTAGGTAAACAACAGATGTAGTACAACAATTATCTAATAACAATACTTATGGAGAAAGACGATCTCAAAGTTTGCATTTTTTTTCAATATTTCTGACTTATTTTCTGGTAAATGTTGGACTAACACTAAAATAATTTATATTGAAAATTATAACTTCATTATCTTTATTAATATATATAAGGTGTAAACATAGTAACATTAGTGTAATATCAGTAGATTTTTTTTCAAATTTTAAAATGCGTGTCAAAAGTAGGCAAAAGAAATCTGAAAAGTTTATACTTTTTTTTTGAAAATTTTTTGATCTACGGGATGTTCGGTGGTATTCCGAACTAAGAAATATTGCTATTTATGTATCTTGACATATATAAAATTGCAATGCCGCTAATTTTTTCGTTACAAGTTTGACAGGATATGAAATTAATGAATTAAATCAATCAGAAAGCCTAAAACCTAAACAAATGTCAAGTTATTCACAATTATGAATAATGAGCGTCCTAATTGATAGAACTCTTAATTTCAAACGTGTCAAATTTAAAACGTCAAAATTGGCGGCATCACAATGTTATACAATAACTGTCAAAATACAGAAATGGCAATATTGGTTTGTTCAGAATACGGCCAAATGTGTTTTTTAGATTACATTCATTATTTTATTTAATTACAGGCTTTTGAAGTGCCATTTTTCGCAGTGCCATCGAAAAACTTATAGAATCTTTGCAAGAAGTTATAAATAATAAACCAGAATACAATATTCACTGATTTGTTGTAATTTTGTTGTTGTTGTGATCTCTTGTCCTCTGCTTTTGGAAAAAAATGGACACAACTTTTTAATTTTCGATATAAGCTAAAGAAATTATAGTCCAATGCTTTACACAAAATAAGTCAGAAATCTAAAAAAAAATATGCAAATTTTGAAGTCTTGATGAAAAATAGTTTATCCATTATGTTAGCACATAATGTTCTCGACTCATAATTTATGCAGAAATCTACCTGTAAATTATTATGAACTAGCTCTTTTATACCCCGTATATTTTATAAAAGGTAGTTGAGACAAGTAACACGTTATTATACTCTTAATATAGAATGCAACGGTTATCACCTCTGATAAATTATTCAGTTTTTTCATGCTTGGCTAGATACGTAGTGTTAAAATAGTCAGTTTTTTTAGTTGTCCTGTTGAAATGAACTTCAATAATAGTTTGTTTTCTTCGTACTTGCTACTACATATACTGCTTGAGTTTACATTATGGTCACAGGAGAACGAAACAGTTTCATCACAATACTGTGGTTTATTTTTAGTATTGTGTATGCTTGTCGCTTCGAAAATAAATATGTATTTTTATTTATTTAATTGAGGAATCTTGACACTTTCAATCATTAAAATATTAGAGCACGGTGTACATTGCATAAACAAATTAAGTGCTATGTTGGATATGATAATATTTGAAAGCTAAGAGAATATATTATAGTAATCAACAAACAATATTTAAATAAAATAATGGTAATAAATGAAAAAATTTGAAATTAACAATATTAAAGTTAATGAGTTTTGAGAGTAACACGGAAATTGAGATGGGAGGGAAAGGGTGCGAAGGTAGGAGTCAGAATGGAGGTGGAGGAAAAGAAGATTATATATAGTGAGCGATTGGTCAATGTCGATTTAGTACGTGTAATCTATAGCATTCTTTTAAACATAAAATTAGCTAAATATACGTTTTGTGACCTACTTGAATAATTATATTTATTAGGATCACAATGTGCTAATAAATAAATAAATTAAATATTGTTTTTCGTTTCTATTGAATACATCTTAAAACAATTGAATATTAAGATTTAAAACCAAATTAATTAATCATTTAGAAAGACAAACAGAAAAATCAAATCAACGAAAACTCCCGGTAGCAGCCAAATATTTTTTTATTAATTTGATTTATCTGAATGTCTTTCTAGTTGATTAATATGTTTGGTTTTAAATTTCACTGAACTTTGTTCTGAAAAAATTGCAACTTCACAATAAGAATGTGTTCTTGAATATAATGAAGATTTAATTTTATGCTTTCAATTTTCATTCCCGTCATTTTATTAGTTTCAAGTCTCGTCGCCATATTCAATGAGAAGTGTCAGTACTTAGTACTTAGACAGTCAATTTTGGTTACATTGAAAAGTTCTAATTTTCGATAATGGGAAACGGAAGTGTAAACCACCATTAACCCAATTATCCTCCCTCTCGTTTTCATCTTCCTCGTTATAAAAACTTTTACCGAAACAGTTAATCAAATGATCAATTTGCTCGCGTGGTTAATGCGAATTTTAAAGGTGTGTTTTTATTTTTGTACGTAAGGCTTATCTGTGTTACATCCGCCATAATGTTGTGAGGGGTACAGCTATTTGTATGTGTTTACTATGTAATGTAACTTTCTAATGATTCTTTGCGAAATCGGACATAGTTTTTATCGGATTAACTTTTTCTAATTCTTGAAAGAGGCTGTCAAATGCAGCCAATGTTACATCGTATACGCCAGTGGTGTGCACTAAGCATGGACTACAGGTTATGCTGCTAATATCGATTCTATAAAAGTACAATGAGCTGTATTGTCACTAGAGATTGTATTCATCAGAAAGAAATATACTCTCTCAGAAGCATGGTTTTGTAGAAGTATATCCATGTGAGTTAATTAACATTCTTGAAAAATATTAACATTCACACATATAATTTTTTTAAATACGTTTTAAATCACTTTTTTACTGTCATCATATTTTTGGAACGTAATTATATTTTTATAAGTGTACACAGAAAATTTGAAAATAAAAATGATTACTTAGCATTATTTCTGGAAAAGCCTTCAACTTATTAAGCGAATAGCTAGGGCTAAACTGTAATATAATATAAAATAATACACTTTTAATGTCATTTTGGGCGCTTGAACACGTCTTTCAAGCGAACACATTTCAGAATACCTGGGTGAGGTTAGGGACATGGTACATATTGCGTTTAGTTCCTACACTTTTTAATAGATTTTGAGAAAAATTATGCAAGGCATATGCACAGCTTTCTTGTTATTTCTAATATCTTGAAAATAACCATAGTTTTAATAAAAATACAGGAGTCAATATCCCCCATATTGATAATAACGGAAAACTATTACATAACTTAGGGACCCTAGAAATTAAGAAGTCTATATAATAAATAATAATAAATCTATAATTGATAACCGGAAGAAACTTACCTACAGTCCTATCTTAAATATGTTCTCATTCATCATCTGTCACATAAAGTGTCGCGCCTAAATAATTTAAATTTTTTAAATATCAAGTTGAATGTTTAGAGGATTTTTTATCAGACTTTTTTACACTTCCAAATTCATGTAAAATCTAAAACTTGTGATGTTTATTCCAATAAGGCAACTCCAGTTATCCATTAACACTTGATACTAATTTTATTTTATTTTAATTAAATAAAAATACAGAGACCTTGATAATAGATACATAATACAAGAAGAAACAATGTGTACCCATATCAACTCTCCAATTAAGTTTGTCTGCAGCGTGCACTTATATAAAAAAGAAATACACATTAGAATTATAGAAATGATTTTAAAGAAAAACATTTAAATAAATGTTGAACGTAAAAAATAATGTCATATGGCAGATATACACAAAATGAAGTTGCAAAAAAAAATGTAAATGCCCATATTTTGTAATGTTTAGTTTGTAGTTTACCCTGAAGGTGGTTCCGAAACTGTTATCAAAAAATATAGTGGTTTAAATCAACTGAATTTGTGTTAAATTTGTTATGAAGTGAATAACCATAAAATAATACTCGATTAATAACTACAAAAAATATCAAATAAACATTTAATTTTTTCTAAGAAATTACAGTTATGCGCATTTTTTAATTGTATCAAGTGCACGCCTCTGGTACTTTATACATTCATGACCGGTTATGTTACGTAGTTATTTTCTCATTCAGGCATCTGCATATGCATCTGTGATTATAAAAATATTCGAGGGGTACAGCGAGCACAATGCACACAACGTCCAGATCTCGGCTCGAAATAAAAGCGTCAATCAGATTTATTATTTATGTGTGCACAAAAAACATCCGGATATCCAATCCAGCCGTCAATGGATACCGGAGCTTTCTTGGAATCAATTAAAAAAACATACCTTAATGTCCGACCTCCTAAAGTTGACCTCACGTTAGACACTTGATATTTTACACTCTTTTAAGAGGTACCTTTATTTTTATTTATGAAATTAAATCTTTTCTTTTCGTTTCTTTATTTTAATACATATTGTTTATTTTAAAAACTTATATTGTCTCATTACAGAAGAATAAACGTATTCATAGTATAGTAATGCTTTAAAAACTCCAATCAAAATATAGAGATCTCATTACCAACGGCGACATCTGTACTGGTTTATGGGAATGACAAAATTTCGACCACAGGTGGTGGTAGTAAAATACATCTTCCAAAAATTGGAGATATGTGGTAGTCTATCGTGGATGGAATTGGTGAACGTTACATTATATAAAGTGATCGCTTAAACCAACCGTGCGATAGGTCGTAAGCCCTATGAACATACAAAAAAGATTTCCATCCCTACTTACCCATATAAAAAATTACTACGTCTCTGTGAGACATCTAAAGGGTGACCCATCGGATACGCCGGATTTAATTTTAAAATTAACACAGTACGTTACTATTTTATTGGGCAGGTTTAATGGATTTATGAAGTGGACATGTTGAGATTAAATATGAAATGTGATATTGTATAAACCTTGGTCTTTATAAAACGCTATAGCGATCAGTCAACGCCATCATTTCCGGAAATAACACGAGAAACTTTTGTGCCCCAAATTCGACAATCCTGCTTATTAATAAAACCATCCAAATAAAAATGAGCTTAATTGCTAATATGTATTTAAAAATAATGTCGTTCACTGTTAAGTTTTCTATCATCCAATTAGCGATTTGTTTCTGTTGCAAATAGTCTTGTGGCTCGAGATCCTTAGTAGATCCGTCTTTGGAGAGAATTTATTGTTATTTTATATAACAATGCATATTTAGTTACCTCAATGACAGCAAATAACAAATATCAAACATGAAGGTTACCTAATTAAATATTTAAAAAAATGGGGGGAAACTTAAATCAGGCGTACCCGATGGGCCCACCCCATATAATATATCGTGAAAAAAAAAAGATATTTTATTACGTAGTATAACTATGTACAAAAATGTGACATTCGTAATTCGTAAACATTTTTTTTTTGTAATGAATATAGTCTTGCATTCGGTGTGCGATATGCATGTATATGTATGTGATCATATTAATAAGTAATATGAAAATTTTTCCGATAATCTAGGAAGAGTACTTACTCAAATGAAAAAACATTAATGATTATGAGACTCGATTAAATGAATACTTAAATCCTCAAATAAAGAAGGCCCAAGGAAGTCGGAATGCGGCTTCGTTAACCGGTCGCATCCTCAATTATAGAGTGACGAAATATTTCTAATAACATTTGCACATGTCTGGTCGTCTCTCCCGTCGCACTGTTTATCTCGGGCTGATCAACCGGACACACCACGTGTTGATCCTATCATCTCCCCTCGCATGCGCACACACACCGCGCACACTATACCTATATACTTATACTGCACCGTCATTGCATAACAGGGTTCATAAACTTTAGCTTGTCAATGGACATTTTATTTCTTATATTACAAATAAATGCACGCAACGATCCATGGAGAAATCCACGCTTGGTATTAGCCTAAGAGATGGAATGAAAATGATGAAATTATGCGCAGATCCAGAGTAGTGGAAATCATGGATCGTGTAGCGAAGTTAAAATGGAAATGGAGAGGGTATATTGCAAGGCAGATGACACAAAGTGGAATCTTAGAGTACTGAAGTGGGGACCTTGGGAGAGTAAAAGAGACGTCGGAAGATGTCCAAAGAGATTTCAGAATATTCGACATTCCATATTATTACTACACTGTTTCTAAATTCGCACTATTTCACGCAGTTTTTTTATTACTTCGTTCACTTTCTAGAAAATTCCGTTCAATATTCGAAAGTAGAAAAAAATATTTTATTTACTGTCACTGGAACATACGCGGTGGTCACACTGTGCTCGCTCCGTTGCTAATATCGCATTGTTCCAACAACGATTTTATAAATATAAATAATTAAATGTCTTTCTCGATCTTTAGAGATTTTACGATTTATTTTATTTTATTTTTATGCTTGCGTATTTAAAAAGTGTGCAGTGCTGTAAAATCGTTGACGACGTGTAATTATTTCCGAGTATTATAATATATTATCTCGCTGCAATACGTTAGATGTTAGCTGAGAAATATAACACTCACGGGAAGACAAAATGAGATCGTATATTAATTTGACAGTGAAAATAATAACAAATATACCTACTCGTTAATTAAATGAGGAGAAATAAGGAAGAAATGGAAAAATACGAATTGGCACATATCATGCGTGTTAGCATGCAAGCAATTAGGCGTGTACAGTGCAAGTGGCGAACAAGTAAACAAAATAAAGAATTGATATGATGTATTCTAGGAGTTCAGATTATTCAGAAATGTCAAGAAAATGGATGTTGTGTGATCATCTCTCTTGATGATAATCGTCAATCCCATCGGTTCCCAACAATTTGTTTAATTTATTACACAACACGGCTTACACATACTAATTCGATTGTCATTCTTAATAGTTAATTTTCTTTAATGCGATTTTTGAATGACGAGCGGATAATTCTGTGTAGTGCGCCTTAACTTTTCATCAAGTAGGTATATAAAAACATTTTATTTAATATCATTTCATTAATCATATTCATTCTATATTCACCTCACGAGTGTAAAATTATTCGTATTTTATAATTCACGAAATACACGTACCTACGCTATAAAATCATTCTATATGATGATGGTCATTTCGATCTTACTTAATATCCTTATTACCTACTCTTAACTACACACGATGAAATACTCATATTGATCGTGATTGATCTATGCAGTTTCTCAAGAAGCAATAATGTTTTAGTATATATTTTATCACGTCCCGTGTTTATTTCTCAGATTTCGAATTAAGTAAGTACCTGCATAATTCCTATTATTTTTCGTGGAAAAAGAAATATTCTCACAGTATGGAAAATGAAACTGGAATTCCTCGCTTTCGCAATTAGAGATATAATTTATTAAAACTGCAAATTGTCGTATAAGATGAATAAGTGGCAAAGAGTCAAAAGCGGAACTTGTTCGGTTACTATTCCATTTAGCAGCGGTGTGCAGTCGGTACTTTGAAATAAGGACAGTATTTAGAAGTACAGGAGCTTTTTAGTCTAGTGGTTAAGATTCTCACCTGGTGATCCAGTGGTCGGTGGTTCGAGTCTTCTAGGAGACCAGCAATTTAGTCCTATTTTCATGGAAAAAGCGATTAGCCTAGTGTGAAAACAGAATATTGATGCGACACGCATTCCGTATTCGCATTTCTATTAAGATTTACTTGAGATGTTTGTGAGAAAAATATTGAGAGAGAAGAGAGAGATATGGAGATAGTGTGAAAAAAAATAAGCAAACTAGACTTTCTGCCAAACAAATTGAAAGAATATGTGAATCTCGAAATAAGGTCAAGTTTCATTATAACATATAGTATTTATTATTTTTGATATATTTTTTACCCAGTCTCATTAAAAATAAAATAAATGAAATAACGAAATTAACAGCATCGTATTTTTTAAGTTGAACTGAAATTTCGCTAATATTAAAATTATAATTGAATATTGGAGAAAAACTCATTATTTCATTTGGGATCCTGAAAATAATTCGTTATTCAGGAAATTGTTATTTATTTTACATTGTTATTTCGATATTTGTTACGGCGGAATTTGGAATTTGTGACAGTTACCAGGTACCATGTACACCCGTGAAAAATCACGGGAAATAATTACGACTTGCCTTGCGTGAATGCGCAACGTATGCCGCGCGCCGATTGCGTGTCACACTCTAATTAGCCAATGTTTTAATTCCAGCATATTTTGGAAAAAAATCAATTTCAGATAACTGTAATAATTGCCTATCTATAAGATAAAATGCCAGCTTTACTACTTGGGCGATTTTTTTAAATGTATATATACCTTATTATCCGATGCAACCGAATAAAAAAATGTCATCCATCCCGTATGCACCGACGCGATGCACCATCGCTGGACCAAAACGTTTTGATTGCAGGAGGATGTTTACAATTTGATTACCCCGCTGGCATCAGTTAGTTTGGGTCCATCGCGAGGCGGCGTCACAGTTTGGGACTGTCGTGTAATTGCATCTCTTCGAGTTCGTTAATTTTCACTTCGTTATCCCTGCTAAAAAGTCAAATGTTTTTTTGAAAAAATAAGTTAATAATAGTACGTAACCGTTAATTTTGTTTTAATTGCATAGGTAAGTCTTCGAGTGCATTATAAATGTTGTTATTTTAATTCTTCTTTTCGTAATGTTTCGTGAGTATCTTCCGTAAATTAGCTGTTAAATTTCATACCCTTACCAACTGCGTGCAATTTTTTTAAAATTACATTTATTACTAAATTATCTTCAGGCACACTTAGTTCGGTGAATTATCCATTTTGAAAAACTCAAAAGTGAAGGAATTCTGCGCGCTATTTATCTAGACTCGTAATAAGTGATAACTGTGATTGTGACGATGATTGATAGCTGTAAATATTTGTAAATTCTTCAAAAAAGCAAAATGGTTTTGTGATGATGTTATTAATTTAATTAATAAAAATGTACTTTGTTTACACCACATCTATATTGAAATTATCAACATGTTTCAGGGCCAATGGTCCCTTCGTCAGGATACAATGTATTTTGACAAATTAAAAATCAAAAATCGAAGTATAGATAATCGAAATATAAAAAAATAATATATGGGAAATTAATAATATTTAAGTTCTAACATGAAAACAACTATAAAAGATAACTATTTGTAAAAATGACCTGGTTATTTAAAATATTCAATTTACTATTAAAACTTTTTCTTATTTCCAAAGTTTCTTTCTGTATAAATTGTATGTAAAATTTGTAAAACCTTATTAATATCAAAAGAATCATCCATAGCCAAAAGTTGGTTCTCAAATTCAGAATAATTATTTCTACTTAAACACTTTGAGTGTTCCTTAACTCTCACATCACATTTCCTATACAAAAATAATCACAATCATTACAAATCAAATTATAAATACCCGATTTTTTAATGAATCATCATAAAGGACCAATGACCCCGAAACATGTAGATATTTCCAATATATAAGTGGTGAAAACAAAATACATTTTTATTAAAGATATTAATTATTTGTAATATAATGTCTAATCTTTAAATCACAGTTGCTGTTTGTTATAGTTTCTATTATTACTAGTCCAGGCTGTCATGTAGGTCGAATATTTGAGTCCCACTAATTAACTGACTAACCACTAAATCGTTGTGTCCTACACGCTTGCCTGTCTTGTCATAACTCTGCACTTTCATACTTCTTCTAATACATGAAGTAGTTAATACCCGATAATTTGTTAGTAATAAAATGCGTTAGACGAGCCTAGTTACATAAATAATGATGACGTAACTACATACGACATGATAGTACACAATATAATTAATTATATAAATTACCTGTCTAAAATGACAGGAAAATTTAATATCCGTAATGTGTATTTTATAAATAAGGAAGAAAACTGCTTTGTCATTTGACCCAACACCGAAGGCCTCTGCATTTATCTGCAATATTTATTGTTTCATACGAATTAGAAATCAACACCTTATCTAATAGCGTAATAATGATTCTTTTTATATATATATTCTTTTTACTTTCACCAATTAATTGATATTTATATTATTTTGTTCTCACTATATTGTCAGCTACGCATCTCGGCACAGGTTTTTCCTAGTGAGATGAGCGGGTCGTTTTCTTACTGGCATGCATCAAGATAAAGATAAATAAATAAAATAAAATAAATTAATGAAAGTAGTGAAAATATGGTATACCCAAATATGAGTATTTATTGATTTGTGTGTTGAATATTTTGATCGCAGCTTGTAACGATATTGGCCTATTCAAATAGACATTGCTGAAAAATTATACGAAAATATCTATCTGCTAAAGTTTATAATAAAGAGAAGCTTCACAAACCGTTAAATACTCTATAATTAAATATTTTGCCGGATAGGTAGGTGCGGACGAGCTTTATTATCTCTGCACGCGGGCGTGTAAAGCAGGCTTTATGTTATTTTGTTTAACGAGATGTCCAATCACAGACGCGGGCGTTAGCACCGAATCTGACCAATGAAACGCGTCATTAGAGTTAGACTTTGACTTTTACACGCGAGTTGGAATCAAAGATGGCGCGAGATAGGGACGATTGTTAGGCGTTACAAATTAGAAAGCGGCACTTGAGTTTTCAGCTTGAAGGTCGGCGGAGGCTTGTCGAGGAGAGTCAGGAAGGAAGATAATTTGGCTGGATCGAGGAAAAAGCCAGAGGTTGATAATAATTCAAAGAGAATTGGAACAGTGAACAGCTAAGCATTTTCAATATTATTTATTTCTATTGCCTTTTTCGTGTATTCAATTTAGAACTTTCTGGATCGTAACAATTATTAAAACATGTTGTGGGTTGTTTTGTTACGTATTTTGGGCCTAGTGATAATTATTACTATACGCGCTTCGGATTTAATGTACAAGAAATCGTAATGTGGCGACTGTGAATTATTGCATAACGCTTATGAAATATATAATTCTGTCGCTGTTCATATGAAAAATCATTTAAATTCGATATTCATATATTACCAAAGATATAAAGGCTTTAAAATGGAATGCTTTACTGACGAAGGGTGTTTCGTGGGTTTTAAAATTCAGTATAATTATGTATATTCAATGTCGCGAGGTTCGGAATGTGCGAGAGGTTCTTCGGGGCGGATGTAATCTTATGCTAAAGAACGCTTTGTTATCTATACTGGCGATTGAATACACGGATTTCTATATGATTTGTATTGTTTGGAAATAATTGGGATCGGAGTAATTATGTGTAATTAATATCACGATTGCTAGTGTGATATGGGTTCAAATCGAACGAGGATTTCTTCCTGTTATTACCGCCACCTAGCGGGAATCAAGAAAGGGTTGAGCCTTCGCTAAGGATTGGTCTATAGTAAGCGGCAGTACGTGGCGCGTTTCATTTGAGTGTAATAAGTTTGATTTAAAATTACTTTATGTCTTGTTTTACAAAGGAAATTTAAGTTCATTTTTTTCTTATAAAACCGGCCCATATATGAAATTGTCAAATATATTTTAGAAATATACGTTACTGACACCTGATGGAAGATTTAGGAAACATTTTGAGTCTCCGCTAACGAGAATAACAATAGGGGGCGCAATATATATATATTCTCTTAGTAACGAATAATTAAAATTGGACTTCTTTGGTTTTTATATATTCCTTTGTTTCGCTTCATTGCAACGCTAATTGAAATTGTTTTATCTTCATTAATATATATATTATGTTATATTATACGTTGATACGGCATATTTATAGACGGAGTAAACATAAACATCAGCTTATTTGACTACAGAGAGGAAGAGTTTGTTCACAAAGGGCATTAGATATTATCAATTTCGTATGCGATCCCAAGATGTTAGAAATATTTTAGTTAATATAATTTCTTTGAATATTTGCTGCGGAATAATATTTTATAAGAAGTTCATAACTACTTGTCAACGGACGATCTTATAAACATAGTGTATATTGCACAATATATTGAAATCAAAAATCTACGTATTTCCTAGGTGGCGGAACTCAAACATACCTGTAATTATAATTACCTTTCGATATATTGCTACGCCTTTTAATCGGTTAACCCAGCTTGGGCGAAGTGGGAAGATTAGGTCCCACACGTCAGGGCTAATAACGGGCTTCTTTTGCTTTTATTGTTTTCTGTATTCGTTATTATTTATTAGGTGGAAACGTGAGATGATGTTTTATTTTATTCATTCAATAAACATAATATCATATTTTTACGAGTCACGATAATTATTTATATGACAAATTGTTTAATTTTATTCATTCAATATAAATAATTTCATATTTTTACGAGTCATCATAGTTATTTACTTATATGACAGATTGTTTTGTTTTATTCATTTAATATAAGTAATATCATATTTTTTACGCGTCACCGTAGTTATTTATCTATATGATTTTATCATTGAGAGTGATGCAACGAATACTACTTTCATGAATACGAATATCAGGCCTACTAATCGGCGAATACGAATGCGAATATTTCCACCAAGGTGGGGGGGGAACCTGAACATATTTGTAAATATAATAACCTTGATGCAACGAATACTACCTTCACGAATACGAATATCAGGCTTACTATTCGGTGAATACGAATGCGAATATTTCCACCAAGGTGGGGGAACTTGAACATACTTGTAAACATAATAACCTTGATGCAACGAATACTACCTTCATGAATACGAATATCAGGCCTACTATTCGGTGAATGCGAATGCGAATATTTCCACCAATGTGGGGGAGAACGCAAGCATACCTGTAATTGTATTGTTTATGTCTGCTTATGATATCACTATACGGCGTAGATGAACTAGTTTGAAAGGGCTTATGTTCTGTATGTGCTTGGCGTAGTGGGAATAGTCTTCTCGTTTCTAGGATTCTATACAGGTTTACAGGTGCTGATATTGAAATATATATACAAGGAAAACACTATTTTGGGAACCATTAATTGGATGGAAGATATTGAAGCACACATACACACAAGGAGGACGTTATGTTAAATACATGACTGGAAAGTTGTTATTGGAAAACACAGGCGTCCAGTCGGCGGGACGCAAGCATATTTGTAATTATATTGGTCATGTCTGCATGTGATATCATTGTACGGCGTGGATGAACTAGTTTTAAGGGGTTTATGTCCTGTATGTGCTTGGCGTAGAGGGAATAGTTTTCTTGTTTCTAGGATCTAATACAGTTTTACAGGTGCTGATATTGAAATATATATATATATAAAAGGAAAACACTATTTTGGGAATCACTAACTGGATGACAGATATTGCAGCACACATACACACAAGGAGGACGTTATGTTAAATACATGACTGGAAAGTTGTTATTGGAATACACAGGCGCCACTAGAAGATATGGACAGTTTGCAGAGAACTTCAACTTCTGTCAGTTAAGGACCTTTTACTATTACTATTCTTTCGCCTTTTTGCATAACCGTGGATGAACTAGATTGAAGGGGTTTATGTTCTGTATGTGCTCGGCGTAGAGGGAATAGTCTTCTTGTTTCTAGGATCCTATACAGGTTTACAGGTGCTGATATTGAAATATATATACAAGGAAAACACTATTTTGGGAACCATTAATTAGATGGAAGATATTGAAGCACACATACACACAAGGAGGACGTTATGTTAAATACATGACTGGAAAGTTGTTATTGGAAAACACAGGCGCCACTAGAGGATATGGACAGTTTGCAGAGAACTTCAACTTCTGTCAGTTAAGGACCTTTTACTATTACTATTCTTTTGCCTTTTTGCATAACCGTGGATGAACTAGATTGAAGGGGTTTATGTTCTGTATGTGTTCGGCGTAGAGGGAATAGTTTTCTTGTTTCTAGGATCTAATACAGTTTTACAGGCGCTGATATTAAAATATATATACAAGGGAAGTGAAGGGCTGCACAGGCGCTGGTAATTGCTCAATTTTGGAGAGGACCCGTTATATTACTTCGGATCAGGATGCCATCTCAGAAGCAGACCAACTACAGAAATAAGATAAGAACCTTTAATATTATTATACGAATGTTCATGCTATATAATTTGTCATTGTCACATGGTCACTATTCATTTCATTACGTGGGTTCAGAGTTCGATGGTAACGGACGCGATAACAAATTGGTACTTGTCGGGGCGTGACGTCGGAATTATTTCTTGATTATCTTTAGGATAGAAGCGAGGTCATTGTACGTGCATTCTGCATTTCAAACGTTTTACTAACATATATAAATACATATTATTGCGTTTTACAAATTGAATATGATCGCGGGAAATAGGCATTCCGTCCGGTTATGCAATGTTAACTTCCAACGTAGCATAATGAGATCTTATTACCGGTGCTAGACTCTCGAGGTTAGTCACGTGATTGTTGTATAAATGGAATAGTGAAGGGGATTGAAGAATGAGATACACTCGCGATACAGGTAGTTGTATGTAACTGGGATCAAATGACGGGGTGCGTGTTCTCGGTCCAGGGGATGAACGGGACTGCGGAGACACTCTGGGTGGGTCTAAGTAGAATTGCGCAAAGCCTCCACACAGTTAAAATGTGTTCAGTCAAGCAAAGGTGAAGCATTTTGAATCGGACCAGAGCGTCGTGCCTCAAACACAGCCGGAGGGAAGAAGCCCCTACGTTCTTTCACTCCCTTGGCCCGACGAGCTCGAATTCCGGATATGAATGTTCATGAATGTCACCTAAAAGACTCAGGTAGCCGTACCTCAATCGAAACCTTCGTTCGGGACCTCATCAACGTACGAGACAGGGCGTTCCGCATGGACGAGCATCTATGAGAAGCAAATGAAGGGGATTGAAGAAAGAGATACACTCGCGATACAGATTGTTGTATGTAACTGGGATCAAATGACGGGGTGCGTGTTCTCGATCCAGGGGATGAACGGGACTGCGGGGACACTCTGGGTGGGTCTAAGTAGAATTGCGCAAAGCCTCCACACAGTTAAAATGTGTTCAGTCAAGCAAAGGTGAAGCATTTCGAATCGGACCAGAGCGTCGTGCCTCAAACACCGCCGGAGGGAAGAAGCCCCTACGTTCTTTCACTCCCCTTGGCTCGACGAGCTCGGGCTCTGGTTATGAATGTATGTGAATGTAATAACTCCGTACTCAAGGACGAGATAGGACGTTCCTCATGAACGAGAAATTATAAGA
>JADDOH010013088.1:0-24758 GCA_016648135.1 Agrypnia vestita
GCATATTGCAAGAATAAATATGAAATTTTGCAATGGTAAAATTTTTTCAGGTGTCTATCGCCGTTGAAAACCACATTATTTGAATTTGACACTTAACAACAGTAACATGAACAATGCTATGGGATCCAAAATATCGAGCATAGGGGCCGAATACACGCGGAAGAAGAACCCGAAAAATTCCACACGAAAAAATCACCACTATGTTCAAAATGTCAGAAAATGAGAAGCAGTTCTGACTACACACAAATTGAATATAAAATCAGTTCTCAGCCCCTCAAATGTAATAAATTATAAACAAATTTATACATAACACAAAAATTATATAAAACATATTATCTTAAATGATCACAATTATTCAACAGTGACTATATAAAATACCCATTTTTGATTGATGACTTAATTAAGTAGAGAAAAATCATTGCAGATAAATTATTTATCTTCGTATTGCAATACATAATTGTCTAACCATCAACCATTTTGCAAAAATTGTTACAACTGAAAAAAAATTAAAAAATACCTTAACATTTTAAAAATTATCATTTATCTACCATTTTTCTACGCTTTGGCATTCGTTGTTTATGAGAAGAAACATTTACACCTTGATTTTGTATAAACAATAAAAAAAATTCAAAGATAGATTCATTCGATAGATAAATTCAAAGATAGATAGATCTCGTAGGGATGATTAAGACGTCACATTGAAAAAGATCTGAATTGAATTTTTTACTGTCTTGTCAAGAGTAAGGTAGAAAAAATATATCATATACTTTTGGTTTCAACAGATAATATCTAAACAGTGCCAAATTTCCATGATTTCTTGCAGATTAAATTTATTATATTGTAACGAGGCTAAAAAGAATTACGCAATTCTGTCAAGTGACAGCTGTTTGAAGTTGGCACAACACTATCGAAGGATCTAGAATTATTTATTATTTTTTATTTATTTTTATTTATTCATTCATTTACGCCTAAATAGGCTTTTACATATGTAGGTATATAACAGTTATTTGCAAAAATAATATAAACAGAGAGAAAAACAAAAAAAAGAAAGTGTATATAATTTACATTATGGCGGAATGAAGCGCTCTCAGTATCGCGCCCCTATACTGTGACAGGCCAGAACCAAACACGTCCGCTATGTTTGTATAATTGTTACCTAACCTGTGTATTCTAGGTACTAGCGAGTTGTAGTGAGCATTTGTTCTAGTATTGTCACAGTAAAAAGGCGTCGGCACTCGAGTAGTTCGACTGGGTACATGGAACATTATTAAGGACAAAATTTCAGGGCTGTGGTAATGCGTATTATCTAGTATTTACTAGACTTTTCTAGTGTTTACTAGAAATTTCTCGTGACTTCCAGGTATTTCTGGAAAGTTTCAGACGTCTCTCGAAAGCTGTAGATAATTCTAGATCCTTCGATAGTATTGTGCCAACTTCAAACAACTGTCACTTGATAAAAGTGCGAATTCTTTTTATCCTCGTTACAATATTTTGGATTTTGATAAAATCAAGAAAGATTTTTTCTCTTAGCTGAATTATGTTGGGTACAGTTTAATAAAATAAATAATTTGAAGACGCTTTATGCTAGTATGATCAGTTTTGAACGTGTTGGGAGAAAATAGGTGTATTATTTTTCATTATTTCACGCTGAAGGAAGTAGAAAGTAATTCGGATAATTATAGGATTCAGATTTAACCATTATAAAGAAACGTTTCGACAATTAATTGCTTTGTACATCAAAGTTCATAACGCGGAATATATTCAACTCTGATACACGTTTTGCACATTCGGCACTGTTTTACATTAAAACAACTTCACCGGTTAAATTCATTCGAGCTTAAAAATACACAACAACAAAAAACTCCCCAACATTCGGCGCGAAGGCAACTTCAATTTAAAAAATCACAAATTAATTACAGTCCCTAAGATCACTGGAGTCAGTAGGCCGTGGCGGCCCCGCCGTGGTGGTGGTGGTGCATCAGGTGGTGGTGGTGGTTGGCGAAGTGGTGGTGGTTCAGCGGGTGCGGCGCCGGGGAGTGGTCCTGCGAGGGCGGCGTCTGCAGCCCGCCCGCGGAGGCCGACTGGCACACGTACCACTCGGACAGGTTCGCCGAGGCCATCTGGTGGTGGTGGTTCATGGGGTGGTTCAGGTGGTTCAGGTGCCCGCCCTGCAGGTGGTGGCTCGGCGCCTGCGCGTGCAGCGGGTGGTGCGAGGCCAGCCCCAGCTTGCTGTTGCTGCTGTCGTAACTGTTCATCAGGGGTCCCGAGTTCGAGAGGTTACTCGAGGATATCTTCGAGTCGGGGTTGTTGAAATACTTATTGTTCAGGCTCTCCAGCTTGGTCGTGATCGAATTGTTGTCCTGGTCCTGCATGCTCGAGGACACGTTCGTCAGGGGCGTTATCGTCGGGTTCGCGGTCTTCAGGTGCGCGTGGCTCGGAGACGTCAGCGGGCTGGAGGGCCCGTTGGTGATGCTGATGCTCTCCGAGGAGTTGGAGTCTTCCCCGTCGCTGTCGTAGCCGTGGGTGGACCTGTCGTCGCCGTGGCCCGGCCCGTGCACCTTCATGTGCTTCCTGAGGCTGGACGGGTGGGTGTAGGACTTGTCGCAGCCCGAGACCCTGCAGTTGTAGGGCTTGTCCGAGGTGTGCACGTGGGAGTGCTTCTTCCTGTCCGAGGAGTTGGCGAACCTCCGGTCGCAGCCCTCGAACTCGCACTTGAAGGGCTTCTCACCTGTGAAGAAGGAGAAAACGACGTTTAGTATTTAGGTGAGACGACTGAAACGCAGAATTTTGACACGGGGGGTGGCTTAAATACATACGCACCCACGGTTTCATAATTATGTTTGCCACGTAACACACCAACGTGACACACCAGACACGCAGCGTGATGGCTGACTTATCGGGCGGGTCAGTCTTCTTTCCATAAAAAATACAAAAATAACGTTTGAATGATTGACTCCCTGTTGTCTGTTCTCTTCTTTGCATGCGTAAAGTTTTTTTTTCAAAAATAATTATATTTTAATAGTAAAAGAAAATAGAATGCTTGTGGATAGTCATAGAATGACATAGAACATTTGAAATATATTCGTAGATGGTTTAGAATTTTTTTTTGGTTAAGAAGTGTTTTTTAAAAATGTTAAAAAGAGTTTGAAAATAAGTGAAATAGGTAGGTATTCTGTATATATATATATATATATATATATATATTTATATATTCTGATTATCAACAGTATCAACAATCATTAGTGACCCTGATAGATAATCCAATAGTGACATAAATGTAATGGAATATACTTTTTATGATTGAGAAATTAAAAAATAATGTAGAAATATATAATATATGTTATACGAGACTCAATTCACTGTATATGGAGCGCGTGAGTTCTAAAGTTAACGTAGTCTATCAAGTGACACGCAACAGTCCTCGGTGTAAGCGAGTTTCACGGATTCGGTTTATGCTAAATATGTATTACACGCTCGAACGACTGGTTTATTATTGTATTTTAGTGTTATTATTATTTATTATAGTCTCACGTGTCAAATAAACGTAGACATTTTTATCGATAATTTGCTTCTATTTAAAATGAAACTTCGTAATCTCGTTTATAATTATTGAAATAAATTTAATACTTCTTCAATTGCATCCCATTCCCCTCCTCTTCCCTCACCATCCCTTTTTATGCATTATCATAATTAAACATTCATCACATATTCTTTATCATTTTTTTCTTTTAATCTCGTATTACATTTTCATTTGCCCATTTTTTATTTTTTTGCTTTATTGTTATTTTATATAATATTATTATCACTCATTTATAATGCTTTTTTTTACTTCATTTCATTTTATTTAACTTCAATGTACTTTCTTTTTTCATTTTAATCATTTATTGATTTTTTATAGTTCTTTCTTTACCTAATTGTGTTACATAACTAACTAACTAACTAACTAAACCATCACGCCGTTTCCCTGCAGGGGTAGGCAGAGAGGATTGAACGCCACACTCTTCTATCCTGGCACACCACTTTTGCTTCGGCCACATACATACATCTTCTCATACACGTTCTACGGTTGTTGCGGCTTTTAACAGGGCCATCCTCAAATACTTGTAGTACCTGATCGTGCCAGGTCTTTCGCGGACGCCCTCTACTCCTGTTGCCTTCAACATTCGCCTCATATATTTTCTTAACCATCCTTTCCTCGTTCATACGTTCCACATGACCAAACCATCTCAGCACTCCTTTCTTTATTCTATCTACCACACTACAGCCAGCATTGCATTCACTTCTAATTTGTTCATTCCTCACTCTATCGACCAAAGATTTTCCACACAAGCGTCTTAGTGACCGTATTTATACATTCTGTTATTTATTGGTTTATAATTTTTTTTCTTAGTTTTACCAGCTTCGAGGAAACTTCACTGGTAATACTAAATAAATATTTTTTAGATATTTTATAAATTTTTATTGTATTGTACTGTATGTTTTCCAAAAAAAAAAAAAACTTAATAATAGTGTCAAGAAGTAATTAAAGCCGTTAATTTATGAATAATTATAAAATAATAATAATTAAGAAAATATGTTTGGTTGGTAACTAGCAACCTTTTTTGATCGAGTACATAATTATCTCTAATTTCAAAAGAGATGTCCATACGTGAATAAAATTACCATAACATTCTGACTCCGAGTTTTACCAAGGTAATTATATAAATATTTTATTATACGTGCGTAGGCGTAGGCGTCTCCCGCACTTGAAGGGTTGACGCGGTAACTGCGGGTGAAATATGGATTTGGGACGACATTAATATTGTTTGACATCATTTTCTCTCAAACCCTTTCCAAGAAGATGACTCTGAATTTTAAAATAATGTTTTCGAAAACACCTTCAAATATTAAAACAAATTATTAAATTTGAACGGCTGTCTGTGATAACATTTGTCATAAGATACACTGTGATGCTCGGTTATATTAATTTATATGTAAATTGATTTTTTTGTAAACTTAATCGACAAATTTTAAAAATATTTTAATTGTATTAAAAGTGCGTACGTAAATGCATATAACTAACCAACTAACCATCACGCCGTTAACCCGCAGGGGTAGGCAGAGAGGATTGAACGCCACACTCTTCTATCCTGGCACACCACTTTTGCTTCGGCCACATTCATACATCTTCTCATACAAGTTCTGCGGTTGTTGCGGCTTTTAACAGGGCCATCCTCAAATACTCGTAGTATCTGATCGTGCCAAGTCTTTCGCGGACGCCCTCTCACTCGCCACATATATTTTCTTAACCATCCGTTCCTCGTTCATACCTTCCACATGACCGAACCATCTTAGCACTCCTTTCTTTATTATATTTACCACACTACAGCCAGCATTACATTCAATTTTAATTTGTTCATTCCTCACTTTATCGACCAAAAGATTTTTCACACAAGCGCTTGAGTGACCGCATTTTCATCGCATTCAGTCTACTTTCATTCCTCTTTTTCTAATTCCAGGATTCGCTTATGTCCATCAGATTCGGCACTAGAACGCCATTATGTACCGCTAGTCTTGCTTATTTATACAAGTTCTTACTTACTTACCATCACGCCGTTTCCTCGTGGGGTTAGGCAGAGAAGATAGAGCGCCACACTCTTCTGCCCTGACATACAACTCTCGCCTCATCCACATTCATACATCTTCTGGCCATAATGGCCAATAAGTATATATCGTAAATAAATAAATAACATATTGTTTGCGGTCTAGTTTTCAGAGTAAAAAAGTGCATACTGGCTTATACGATCTTTGTATCGAAAATAAATAAAAAAACATATTAAAGAGTTAAGGTACAGATACACATGCTTCTTTAGTGGCATGCTAATGAGCATGCCACTAATAAGCATGCCCTAACAACTGTACACACTTGCTCATTACTGGCATGCTTATTAGTGGCATGCTCATAAATAAGCATGCCCAAAGCTAACAATCAAACACACATGCTTATTAGTGGCATGCTCTTGTCGTAGAATAGAGACGCTCTTGTTCAAAATGGAAACTTTGCAAACTGAAATAGAAAATTCAAGCGAACCAATAAATCAAAAAAGTTCCCGAGTTTCCATCCGCACATTTTTGATTTTAGTTTATATAATTTTTATTGTAAGATTTGAATCATTCATGCCTATTAATATAGTTTCGTAAACATTATTTCTCACTATATTATTTTTACACAACGGTGACCGAGTATTCCACAGACATTCGTGATTCCTATAACAAGTCACGAAAAGTAATGTTTTATCATCCCCTAAACGCGCCATATTTGTTTCATCTGTCGCGGACTGAGAAGATCGCATTGATAATACTAGCCGCGAAGCCCGCGAATGACATAAGCATGCTCATAATAAGCAAGTCTGTTCACACATGCTCCAAAGATACCCATTCTCTATGGTGAATGACAGTGGCATGCTCATTTCTAGCAATGTGCGTACACACATGCCACTAATAAGCGTGCCACTGTCAAAGTCGATACTGCGCATGCTCACGTGCCACTAAAGAAGCATGTGTATCTGAGGCTTTAAGGTAGTTATTACGGTCGTTTGACATATTTAACTGGTTGCGAATATTTCATACGAACCGTATGTTTTTCCGTGAAACGACTCTCGTCGTTTCGTTGAATGCTTATTCAACGTCATCAGGAGTCCGCCCTCTGCCTCCGCGGATAAAGGTCGTCCTCCCGATGACGTTGGATAAGCATTTAACGAAACGTCGAGAATCGTTTTTCAGAAGAACATACGGTTCGTATAAAATATCCGCAAACAGTTGTTGTATTGTTTTGGCATCTAACAAGCCGTTGATTTACGACTGACGCCTTTCGCCGTTTGGGAGTGGCGTGGAGACGGCCACGACGAGGTCGCCCGGTCCTCGAATCTGACCCTGGCCAGCTACCAACCGCGCCTCCAATTCCCCGAACCCTTCGCGAGGCGCGAGACACTTGCCAGCGTGACACAACGCTCCAGACTGCGCTGCAGGCCCGAGTCGGAGAGGTGTCGTAAATCTCCCGTCAGCCTTTGCGATTGGTCAATTTAAAAGTTATTGTCACGAGGGTAGCTCTCGAGTGGTTGTTATTGTTGTTTGTACCGAATCGACAACAATACAAATTCAATGGGGTTTTATTTTCTATTGATTGTTTGGTGACGGAAAAACGCAGCGAGGCACCAACACCTTGCCGTCGCACAGGGCTGCCGAAAATCCTCGAGCAAGTGGATTGTAAGGGTTTTTAAATATTTTGACATTTCGTATTCGGAGATGTGGGTCTAAAATGACTGAATTGGCCCCTGTGCCTAATATAATAATATAATTTTATTCCAGAATGTAGGAGGTTCGTGCAATCCCAAACATTCCATATAAGATTAGGTACATACATTAAATTGTCATATAAAAGAAAAGAGAAAAAATAAAATCATTTAAAAGAGAAGAGAAGACAAGTATGGGTATCAGTATTAACATGAAAAAAGAAATAGAAATATATCATATAATAGCGGTTTTAGCGAGTGATGGCATGTCGATTTTGAGGGGCCAGTATCTTTAGTATGTCTAGGATAGGTGAGATTAAGTTTGATCGTTGCATTAGGTTATATTTAATATAAGTAAAGTTATATTAAGATTAGGGTTAGGTTAAAATAGTTTCTTTGGAAATGGAAAAAATCTTTAAACATATTGTAGTTTGAATGAACAAAGGAAAATAAGTAGATACAAATAATAAATACGTCAGATCCTATATCTAGGAAAACATTGTTGGAAATAGTTTGCTTTGGAAAAAGAAAAACACCATGGCTAAAGAATTTGAAATAATAATAATAAGGAAGCGTCCATAGCCACGTGACCGGATCCGGGATCGGGGGAGGGGGGGGTTAGGTTTGAAGCTTTGCTGGGCTACGTGTGAGAGGAAGGGGGGGGGGTTCAGAGTCGAGCTACGTAATTTATTTCTATGCAAAAGCCACGCTAGGGCTAAATGGGGGGAGAGAGAGTTTCAAAAGACTTCAAAATTAAACTACGTATTTTATGCTATTATGCTCCCTAATCAGTCATTGAATTTTTTGAGAATATACAAGAAAACGTGAATATTGACGATACGAAACCTGAATATTGACAGTACGGCCATAAAGATTCTATACACATTATGTACGCATGTGTAAAATATACAACAAAGTCATAATTTGTAAAATACGTGTATCACATAGTGAAAAAATGTTCCTCATTTTCATTGTGTGACTGACGAATTCCTGAATTGATAAGAGCACTTACGTATACTTTTTTGCTATCTATAATAGGCATGATCACAGTTTTAAAGTATTAAAGAATAATTGAGTTTAGAGAATAAAATATTTTGAAAGGATTCTAATAAATGTTTAATTAAATATTTGAGTAGCTTGTTGGTCTTGTGGTTAGGACACTGGCCTCGTGATCCAAAGGTCGCGGGTTCGAACCTCACTGCAGACTAGCAAGTTAGTCCTATTTTCATAGCACAAGCGTTTAGCTTAGTTTGAAAATAGTAAGAATATTGATGTGACACGTATTCCGTGTTCACATCTCTATTTTTTTTTAAAAAAATTAAAAAAAAAAATTAAATGATCCAGTTTTAATATACACATTGAGATTAATAAGATTTTCAATAAAATAATAGTATATATTAGTGCAATACGCCATTTTAACTGAACCACCGGTTAGAGCGAATGACGTCACGCCTCAGTACCCATCACCGTGTCTTTAAACCGTTGCCATAGACATAATGCAATGTTACTGAGGCTAGACGAAAAGACAGCTACGGGCGTTTTTGCGCGAATTTAAAATATGTAGTTGAAAATGCAATTATTTGCGTAAAAACTTAGTTTATTTCTGAAATAATGTTATATTTTAGGTAATAGTAGACGTGTACGTACAATATAGAATGTTATTTTAAAATCTGTCATCATGCCTATTATCTATCGTATAAGAAGTGCGAGGCAAATACTTGTAGTACCTGATCGTGCCAGGTCTTTCGCGGACGCCCTCTATTCCTGTTGCCTTCAACATTCGCCTCATATATTTTCTTAACCATCCTTTCCTCGTTCATACGTTCCACATGATCAAACCATCTCAGCACTCCTTTCTTTATGCTATCTACCACACTCCAGGCCAGCATTGCATCACTCTATTGTTCATTCCTCACTCTATCGACCAAAGATTTTCCACACAAGGTCTTAGTGACCGCATTTCAACCGCATTCAGTATTCTTTATTCCTCTTTGCCAAATCCAGGCTTTCACTTCCACATAAGGGTTGGCACTAGAACGCCATTATGTACCACTAGTCTTGCTTTTTTTGACAGATTCTTATTGGCCATAATTGCATTTAGTGCACCATTAACTTTGTTTCCCGCAGTTACTCTCCTTTCGATATCATTCTCAGCCTTGCAGTCTCTACTAAACATACTTCCCAAATACACAAACTCGTTCACTTGTTGTATGAATGTGGCCGAAGCATGTGGAGATGTATGAATGTGGCCGAAGCAAAAGTGGTGTGCCAGGATAGAAGAGTGTGGCGTTCAATCCTCTCTGCCTACCCCTGCAGGGAAACGGCGTGATGGTTAGTTAGTTAGTTAAGAAGTGTGAGGTATGCTATATCTGATCAATGATCAATTAATTATATCAAGTAAATATACATTTATAAGTTTTTTTTACCGTTTTATCAAAGGCATATTTAAGTCTCTCTAGAATACTATTTAAAAATTAGGGATAAATTTGTAAGAAAATAAATTATCCGAGATGTGCGCACTTGCCGAATCGGAGAATTTTGTAGCAGCCCTGTACGAAGATCCTGTCTCAGGAATGCAATAGACATCTTCAAACATAACATCGTATTAGGGTGCTTGTGCATTGTATATGAGCTTATAAGATTATTGGCTCAGGTAACGAATGACTTTGGTGATTTTTCTCG
Organism: Agrypnia vestita; assembly: GCA_016648135.1. Classification (NCBI taxonomy): domain Eukaryota; kingdom Metazoa; phylum Arthropoda; class Insecta; order Trichoptera; family Phryganeidae; genus Agrypnia; species Agrypnia vestita. The sequence goes on from JADDOH010013088.1 coordinate 9,954, forward strand.
AGGACATTTTTGATTTCACGTATCACTCCCTCGCCGATAAGGGATGACGTTCATTTCGATTATTGTACGAGTTCGTAATATCTTAAAAAAATATCGTCACGATGGAGGACCCACCCTTGTGATACAAAAATATTTTTTTTATGCAACATACAGAGAGCCCAAACAAAATTGCTTTATAATATGAAAAACTGACTCATAATATCTCTGCATACAATCACGGTCAACCAACTGAGTTCTATTAGCTCGTCTCTTTTTTTCGTAACACTACAATAAGGCTATTCACAACATGGCCCCTCAATACACAACCGACTTCTGCATTCCATTTTCTGCAAATGACAGACAACTGACTCTTCGTTTAGCATCAATATCTAATACAAATAGGTTAGCTGAAGTAAATCGCGTCCACAAAACCAATTTCGGTGACCGTGCTTTCGCGGTCGCTGGACCAAATTTATGGAATGAACTGAGACAAACAGACAACTTACCTGTTCAAAAGTACACTGTTCAAAAAACATCTAAGGACGCATTTATTTAGACAATCCTATAAAAACCTATAGGATCAGACCACTACAACGCTAGCTAATGTTTTCCACTCCTATTGTGCACTCCGCGAAAACACCTAATTCTTCCAGGCACTCCCAATTATTATAGTATTAGACGTTAATTCCATTTCTTGCATGCCACCTAGTGAATAAGTAATAGTAAATAAGTTTTTTAGCAGTACCTAAATAGTTTTGTAAGATAATTTTCTGTGTAAAGCGCCCTTGAGATGAGTACTCGCGAAAACGGCGCTATATAAATTATCCAATTATTATAATTATTATTATATGACTATATAACTAACCAACTTACCAAGTCTTCAACCCTCGTGTCAAACATATTTCTTACCATTCTCTCCTTGTTTATTCATATATGACTGGTACCTATAATAATATGCATTTACTAATGACAATTATACCTAATTCGTTTCTGCATTTTTTATCTGTATTTTGGTTTGACATATAATATTAGTATATATAAAATTTGTACATAACCTATTGGGATATTATGGCGCAATTTATAACGCAGTTTCCGAAAATGCTTTGAGTTCGTGTTCTGGTGGTGACTAAATATTTTCAATACTTGGATTTATCTGCGCATTTTTCAAAGTGATTAATTTAATTTTTTGAAACTTTATAGATGAATTTTATTTTGTTTTGTTTTCATATTATCGCAAATATAAATTCAAAAGAATGAATTTTTTTAATTTTATGATTAGCATTAGGTATCTAACTAACTAACCATCACGCCGTTTCCCTGCAGGGGTAGGCAGAGAGGATTGAACGCCACACTCTTCTATCCTGGCACACCACTTTTGCTTCGGCCACATTCATACATCTTCTCATACACGTTCTACGATTGTTGCGGCTTTTAACAGGGCCATCCTCAAATACTTGTAGTACCTGATCGTGCCAGGTCTTTCGCGGACGCCCTCTATTCCTGTTGCCTTCAACATTCGCCTCATATATTTTCTTAACCATCCTTTCCTCGTTCATACGTTCCACATGACCAAACCATCTCAGCACTCCTTTCTTTATTCTATCTACCACACTACAGCCAGCATTGCATTCACTTTTAATTTGTTCATTCCTCACTCTATCGACCAAAGATTTTCCACACAAGCGTCTTAGTGACCGCATTTCAACCGCATTCAGTCTACTTTCATTCCTCTTTTGCCAATTCCAGGCTTCACTTCCATACATAAGGGTTGGCACTAGAACGCCATTATGTACCGCTAGTCTTGCTTCTTTTGACAGATTCTTATTGGCCATAATTGCATTTAGTGCACCATTAACTTTGTTTCCTGCAGTTACTCTCCTTTCGGTATCATTAGGTATCTACTTTGATTTATAAACTAAATAATCGTTAGAAGTAACTTCGCATCCGTCTATATTGGACTTAAGAATTTACGAAATTAGAGATGGCTGTATACGATTTCTTTACGTATATATTTTAATATTTCACAGAGTACGGTGTAGGTAGGCTCCTTACCGGGTACCTGCCCCACTGATCTAATTATTATTATATTGTTTATTTGGTGAACTTGCAACACAGCGGGCGTCCGCGTTACAGCGACGCGGTGGCGCGAACTGAAATACATATGTCAAATTATGGTGAATGTCGTAATTATTGAAACTGAATATTTAAAATGGCGACTAGAAAGAATCTTTTTTTTATCACTATCAGTATTGTGCAAATAAACTTGTTGTGGAAGTTATCAACTCCAAAAGGACACACGTGTTGTGAATATTTTAAATTATTTTTGCATGTGAAAAATGTGGTATTGCGTAATATTGTGTCAGTTCGTGACGGAACAGACAAGAATTATAGGTATTTGATATAAGGTAGGAATAGATGTATAGTTTATTTATAATATTTTAATGCTATCGGAAAAATCTGCTTTTTTCGTGTGTAAATAAACTTGCAGAAAGCATCCAACCCAAAAAACTATGGAACTGAGAAATTGAAATTCTAAAAATTTGAACCTACAAAAACACGATACGTCGATACTTAATTCATTGTTGCATATTTTATTGCATACGGCTCTTTGTAGAAATGTTTTTTTTTATATTAAAGGTTGGATTATTTCTACAAAATGTTTAAATGTATGAAATTATTTATTTATATGGGTTCTATGTTCTATGAATTGGTAAAACATGAGGTAAAAAGTAGGTATTTTCTAAGGCGTAGAAAACGTTCCACCTCCTTATATGTTTTCTACAAAATTAATAATAATAATAATTTGATAATTTGTATAGCGCCGTTTTCGCGAAATACTCACCTCAAGGGCGCTTTACACAGAAAAATTATTATCTTACAAGACAACTTACTGCTAGAAAAGAAAAAACTTATTTACTATTACTTATTCACTAGGTGGCATACAAGAAGTGGAATTAAAATTGAGTACTATAATAGTTTGTGAGTCCCTGAAAGAATTATGTGTTTTCGCGGAGTGCACACTAGGAGTGGAAAACATTAGCTAGCGTTGTTGTGGTCAGATTCTATAGGTTTTTATAGGATTGTCTAAATAAATGCGTCTTAAGTTGTTTTTTGAACAGTGGTAACCTGTCTGTTTGTCTCAGTTTATTAGGTAGTTTGTTCCATAACTTTGGTCCAGCCACCGCGAAAGCACGATCACCGAAATTAGTTTTGTGGACGCGATTTACTTCAGCTAACCTATTTGTATTAGATGTTGATGCTGAGCGAAGTGATAGTTGTCTGTTATTTGCGGAGAATGGAATGCAGAAGTCGGTTATGTATTGAGGGGCCATGTTGTGAATAGCCTTAAATATTGTAAGGCAACGCTTATATTCAATCCTCTCTGGACATCTAAGCCAGTGAAGGTTTTGAAGATGGTTTGAGATGTGCGCAAACTTTGAAACGCCGGTAATTATCGTGTAGTAACAGTAGGACTTTAGTTGCATAATGCGACCAAAGCACATGGATGTTTTTAATCTATATTTTAGTTTGCCAAGGATTTGTAAATTTGAAGCTGCTAAAAACAGTCAAACCACTTTTTTTGATTTAAAATATGTTTAACTTTACTTTGTAATACACACACAATATGATTTATTAAATTACCACTATAGTCTCGAGAGGAGCAGTCCCTCTCGTCATCAGGTATAGATAATAACAAACCTAAATACAAAATTTATCAATCTAATCGGGTTGGTCAGGGGGGCGCGCGGTGGAGAGGGGTATTTTTCCCCGAATAGCTCTAGGAGTGGTGAAGTGGACTGAAATGTGATATTATTTATTAATGTGTTTCTGGAATTCAAATTTTTTAGTATTTCAACGGTTTCCATTAATAGCTCGAAAATTAAACAATATATAAATCATTAAAATTTCGAAAAATCCAAACTTATAGTATAATTATTAAATTTTTTAAACGAAAATTTGTTTGATCATTTTTATCATCGCCACGAGCCTGCCTGCAAAGTTTCAGCTCGATCGAATCACGGGAAGAGGATTAAAAATCGATCCAATTTTTTTTCGGCAGACTAGCAGACACGCCGACAAGCAGATAAGCAGACGCTACGAGTTAAAAGAAAGGGAGTAAAAATATTTGTTGGTTAATCAAGCGGCGGCTTGCTAATGTTGAATCAAACAGGTTTCAACCAATACTTGTGATTTTTTTTGTCACATCAGTACAATGCTGCGGCCCGCGTGACTTAGCAAACATACGTATGTGGTCCGAAGAAAAAAAAGGTTAAATTTTCGAAGGAAGCAAACACTTGGTGGTGAGACATTATAATTAAATAAATAAAACTAACTTAGTTAAACACCACTTATATTTATTTTCAAATCCAACCAGGTTTCGCTACGACTGTAAAACCATTTAATTGAAGAAGACCACACGTTGAATAATAGTTCAGGGGTTAGAATTATTCATAAAAATGGAATAGGTAATAACTAGATAATTTAGAGGCATTAGAGATAAGAAAAGCCATTAATATTTATTTATTTAAAAAATCCTTGTTTACAAATAAAGATACTAATTTTACAATAAAACATAAGATAAAACATAAGATAAATTACACATTTTTTTTGTTTTGTTTAATTTGTGGATTATGCCACTCTACTAGGCTACGCCTGTCCCAGAGTGGCGTTATAGAACACAATTATAATATTTTTTCGAGTTCGTCAGTAGTATTTATTTTCATAAGGTAGTTATTATGTATCTACAGAGTATCAAGTGGAATGTTAGTGAAAGTTGAGTTAGTCATAAGTCCAAGTGTAAATATGTGTAGAATAATTGTTTAATGTAAAAAGGGTTAAAGTTTTGTTTAAGATTATTTTTTATTTTCCTTAATTAATTTATTTATTTATATAGGTATATATTTTTATTTGTAGACATTATTATGCAATTACAGTAAGTAAATTTTCAGTTGCTGTTCTACCTTTGGAGGTAAGCCAGTTGTTTGCTAAAGCTTTTATTTTATTAATTGAGTATATTCTGATTTCCGGGAAGTCTGTTTTAAATATGTTAAATATTTAAGGCCCTATGTATGAGTAATTTTTCTGTCCATGTGTTGTCTTAGTTTTTGGTATTTCGTCAAGGTTTCGTAATGCTTGTCTAGTATTATGTGAATGCGAGTTACTGGTTGCTGTTAGGTGGTTTGTGTTTTTGATGTAGAAGATGAGGGTAGACTTAACGAACAGCTGTCTAACGTCCAGTACATTAAATTCTCTGAATAGTCTGTCTGATTGGTATGTAAATGGTTTCTTATTAATGACTCGGAGCAAGGTTTTTTGTGCCGTTATAGCTGGTCATAATATAATATGAGTCATAAAATCATTAATAAACAAGTAAATTGATCTTTTAGTCCACTTTTAAATATGTTTCCTCTTAATAGTAATATTCCCTGCGAAGTCCTACCCCCTCCCCCCACTATTGGCACTCCGTCCTTTCACCTTTCACACTAGTATATAAGCACATAATTTTTTAATGTTTAGGCGGTTAAGATTCTCCCTGAAGAAGCTGCGGTCGTAGCGAAACCTCGTTGGATTTGAAAATAAATGAATCTGGTGTTTAACTAAGTTAGTTATATTTAATTAACTTATATTATAGATATCTCACAGAGACGAAACTGTATTTCTTATGGGAAAGTAGGTATAGAAGTCATTTGGGTGTACATAGGACTTATGACCTATCTTATGGTTGGCTTAAGTGATCACTTTACACAATGTAACATTCGCCATTTCCACCCATGATAGAATATACCATGTTTATTCATTTTTGGATGTTGTATATATGTTCAAATTGCGTGGAAAGCTTTCACATACGAGTTGTAACCGCCTTTCCATGCTGTAGATTTTCTCATTAGCGACATCTGTGGGGATTTAGGGGAATGAAAATGGCTTTATACAGGCCGCATGGAAAGGCGCTTACAACTCGTATGTGAAAGCTTTCCACGCAATTTGAACATATATACAACTTCCAAAAAATGAATAAGCATGGTATATTCTATCATGGGTGGAAATGGCGAATGTTACATTGTGTAAAGTGATCACTTAAGCCAACCATAAGATAGGTCATAAGTCCTATGTACACCCAAATGACTTCTATACCTACTTTCCCATAAGAAATACAGTTTCGTATCTGTGAGATATCTATAATATACGTTAATTGATTAATAATGTCTCTGCGACATAAATCCAGCACTGTTCTGAAAGATTTGAACAAACTCAAAATATTCTAGTTATATTTATTTAAAAAAAAGGTTGATTACCGCTGCCCAAAATCATAAAGGCAGCGGTGATATTGACGAATTTTGAATTTATCGAAAGACCGTTTAAAAAAAATCGTTTTTTGTAATCTTCGGCGTGCGCGATCATTAAGAAGGGAGACGTTCTCCGGAGTCCGATTGTTTTAATATTTACGACACCCCGCGACTACAGTTAGCCGACCAACCATCCGGAACATCTCCGAAGTGCCCACCGGGCCCAGCAGCCCATATATCACGGAACCGGGATGATTTATGGCGCTGTAAAAATTTCTCTTACTTTTGTGAAATTCTCGGAACGAATCAGTCTCGCATTGTTACGAGCGGACCGGGGAAGGACGTCTCTCTCGCGCTGCGTCCACTGTATATGCTGCACATTTTTCACAAATTATAAAAAATGTCTTTAAAATATGGAGGTGTCATTACCAGCTGCGAAATCTATGTAGGTACCTATAGTAAAACTCCAATTCTTTTTTCTTCTGGTGTCATGTCAGGTCCCCCCAACGTTGACTATCACCCGAGAGAAGGCGTCGTCCTGGGCAGCACGAAACAGCTCTCCAACACTTCTTATGCCCGTCCAGTCGCGTATATTGCGGAGGCAGGAAATTTGTCTCCTTCCAACACCTCTACGACCCTCTATCTTGCCCATAAGAATCAGGTGGAGCAATTCGTATTTTTCTCCTCTGAGCACATGACCCAAATACGATACCTTTCGGATTTTGATATTTGTCAGCAACTCTCTATTCACTCTAGCTCTTTGAAGAACTCTTGTGTTGCTGACCATATCCGTCCAGGGTATCCGGAGCATTCTCCGATGTATCCACATTTCGAACGCCTCCAGCCGGTTCATGCTACTCACTTTGAGGGTCCACGATTCCACTCCGTACAGCAGGACTGACCATATATAACATTTGACCAGTCGCTGTCGAAGTTTCAGATTAAGATTGTCATCGCAGAATATCTGTCTCATTTTGTTAAAAGCAGCTCGCGATGCTTCAATTCTGCATTTGACTTCGGTTTCTGGGTCGAGGTCTTCCGCTAGGATACTTCCAAGGTATTTAAACTTTGTCACTCTCTCTATACCAGCCCCATTCAGTGAGGCGTGCTCCCGTGTGATCTTGCCTACTAAACACCATGAACTTTGTTTTGATGTATGATGATGATGAATGAAACTCCAATTATCCGAATCAATTGGAACCGGACCCCATTCGGATAGTTGAATTTATTCCGAAAAAAGGGTCTATAAAGAAAAAGAGCTTTTAATTAATCAAATGAAAAGGCAACACTATTTACATATAAAGCTTAGGTACTATGGCTCAGATGGTTGGGGCATATTTTTATTTTTTAATTTTTTTAATATTTATTAGAGACACTAAAAGCATAATAGGACATGATACTCTAATAATAAAACATAATAAATGAAGACTATGCCCACTATCCCAATTACAAGTGTCTTCGGCACGCTCTGGTAACATGTATTTTTGCATTTAAGTATATTTTACGTGTACATTTATGCATTATTATTATTATTAGTATTGAGCGAATGAATGAGGAAAGAATGTTAAGAAAGATATATAACGCAAGTGTTGATGGCGCCAGAAAATGAGGGCGACCGCGAAAGACGTGGCACGACCAGATTAACCAAATACTGGAAGGTGGTCCCGTTGGAAGCCTCGACAACCGGCGAGCTTTCATGCGATGATGTATGAATATAGGCGAGAATCGTATGTCAGGACAGGAGAGTGTGGCGCTCTATCCTCTCTGCCTACCCCCACGAGGAAGCGGCGTGATGGTAAGTAAGTTCGGATAGTAATATTTTCATTTATTACTGTTTCTTCTTCTTCTTTTGTTAGATCCTTGATCTGTGTTGATAGGTCAGTCCTGGTCTTGTGACGAGGACGTCCAGCTCTCTCTCCATCTCTTTGGTGGTCTCCCTGGCGGTCGGTGCCCCTCTGGAATCCCGCGCATCACGGCTCTGGGAAGTCTCGTCTGCTCCATTCTCTCGACATGGTCCCTCCAGAAACGCCTTCTCTGCCTGCTCCATCTTACAATGTCTTGTGTGTCGCAGGTTCTGCGGATTTCCGTCTTGCCCGCAATGGGTCTTAGGGTCTTCATCTCGGTTTAGTTCTCACCGTGTCCCCTCTTGCTTCGATACCGTATGTCATGATAGGTCTTATGCACGTTTTATATATTCTGGCTTTGCTTTCCACTAGCATATGCTTATTGGCCCATACAGTGTCTCTTAAGCATCCAGCGATAACCGCTGCTTTGTTTGTCTGCTCTTTGATTTCGTTATACAGATCGCTGTAGCTAGGTATCTCCACCCCGAGGTACTTAAATTTCATAACCTCTTCTATGGGTTTATTGTCTAGGACCAATTTACTTCTTCCAGGTTGTCTAGATACTGTAAGTATACTAAGATACTGTAAGGCATGACTTGATTATGTTTAATTAATGTATATTATAGATATCTCACAGAGACGAAACTGTATTAATTATGGGAAAGTAGGTATAGAAGTCATTTGGGTGTAATAGGACTTATGACCTATCTTTTTATGGTTGGCTTAAGTGATCACTTTACACAATTGTAACATTCGCCATTTCCACCCATGATAGAATATACCATGCTTATTCATTTTTTGGAAGTTGTATATATGTTCAAATTGCGTGGAAAGCTTTCATATATGAGTAATAAGCACCTTTTCCATGCGGCCTGTACAAAGCCATTTTCATTCCCCTAAATCCCCACAGATGTCGCTAATGAGAAAATCTACATTGATTTTTTACGGAATTTTGAGAGCAATATACTTTATTGTGTGTAATGAAATTTATCCGAATACTTGCATTACACTAGGATACGCCAGGAAATATTATTTCCAATTTTTGTTATCCAGCACTGTTCTGAAAGATTTGAACAAACTCAAAATATTCTGAATTGATTATGTTTACTTTTCTGCATGCAAGATAGAACTTTATAGTTACTGTTTATGTGTTGAAAATGGGAGAAAAAAACTATGTTTAAAGAAAAAGAGGTTTTAATTAATTAAATGAAAAATCAAATGTGTTGAAAATGGGAGAAAAAAACTATATTTAAAGAAGAAGAGCTTTTAATCAATTAAATGAAAAATCAACACTTTTACATATTTAGCATAGGTATTTAAAAGTGCGGAACATTAGTACAGTATGCATGTACCGTACTACTACACACGTCTACACTAGCTTTACGGAAGAAAGGAAAATAGAATATCTTACCACATCCCAACTCGCAATAACAGACATTCACCTACTTTTCATCTCCCCTTTTGTAAGACCAACTCAAAACAAAACTCCTTTATGTACAGATCCACAAATTCATTTAACACAAACTATCACCACATTGACATTTTCAACGCAACAATAAGAAACATAAAACAAACAATATCTACACTACCGCACCCAAACTAATTTGTACATTATATCTTCCCTTCTACTCCCGTCCCACATTCCCCTCCACCCTCTCCATTCGCTATTAATGTATGTTAAAGTAAATTTTTAAATTCAGTGGAAAATTTTTAAGATTGTTTTGCTGTTAACTTTTCCCAAAACAAAATAAATAAATAAATAAATAAACACACAAATACACACACTCACACAAACTCACTATTGGACATGTTTTTTCTTATTTTTTATCGATTGTATGTATGTGTTTTCTTGTAATTGGCCCAAAACTCTGTACATCAATTATTGTTTTTTTTCAAGATTGATTAATTATATGGCTGTAAGAAAACCAATAAATGAAAATAAAAATAAAATAAAATAAAAATAGCGCACGTAGATCAAATCATTATTTTGCGAATCGCCATACGTTTCCATGTTAATTTTTTTTCTGAAAAATCTGAAAGCGATTCGAATAATGGGCGTGCGGGGCTGGGGGGGGTCCGCAGCATCCCGGTAGCAGATGACGGCCGAGAGAGTATCGAATGTCGCTCCCTCGCGGACGCCGTGTTCTGTTCCCGCGTTTGAGCGCGTCAAGTGTAACAACTTAATAAACATGTCGAGGCGCGCGTCGGTCGCGTATTGTTCGACAAACATATTTATTTCGGGCTTCGCAACGTGAGCGCCACACTCTTCTGTCCCGACACACAACCCTCGCGTCGTCCATATCCATACATCTTCTCATGCATGCTCAAACGGTTGTTGAGGCTTTTAACAGGGCCATCCTCCAATATTTGTAGTGTTTGATCGTGCCGGCTCTTTCGCGGACGCCCTCTATTCCTGTTGCCTTCAACACTCGCCCCATACATTCTCTTAACCCTTCTTTCCCCGCTCATGCGTTCTACATGACCAAACCATCTCAGCACTCCTTTCTTTATTCTGTTTACGTGATATACGTTTATCAGCAATTTTTGCTAATAGCGTATTATTTTTTAATTCATCTTTTTTCTTTTTATCCAGATCTCGTATATGTATATGCAGATGTATTGATCACATATCTTTATGCTATATATCTTTTGCACTTCTTTTTCGTCTTATCTCTTCCCCCTTTTTCTAAGTAGATTTGTCCTTTCCTATTCATTTCTGAAATCCCTTTTACCTTTAATTCTTTGACTCTCATAGTTTGTTCGTAACTTAAAACCTTAAAGAATGTTCTTAGGTTTTCACGGCCACTCAGAATCTTCAAGTTTGTGTTTACTGGGGTATTATGCCGTATTGTTACGACCATTCTGGCCAACGTTTTGGATCCCATTGCAGCCTGATGTGTCGCTCGCAACAACACATCAGCCCTGATGATGGACCCTGCAATGGGATCCGAAACGTCGGCCCGAAAGGTCGTAACAATACGGCATAATACCCCAGTAAACACAAACTTGAAGATTAAAACTTTTTTTTTGTTGTATAACTGGAGTTATTGTCGCTACATGTTAACTCTGTGGAAACTTGTAAGATGGACTCTATACTATTTGATAATCGCGTGTAATCTGACTATCATATGAACTGTTAGTTTCTCACGAATAAATAAAAAAAATTACCGTATAAACAATGTTTCATCATTTATTTATGGTTTTTGTGTTTAATTTGTAGAACTCCATATTTATTTTTAGCGAAATTTAAAATAAATTAAATTTTAATAAATATTATTAATAAGTTCTACTGGTTAAGTATTTTTATGTGTTACAGCTGTTTCGGCTTGTAAGGCCATTATCAAACAGTGGATATACCACGTACAAACGACTTATTTATACAATTTTAAGTTACCCCTTCCATTTAGAGTAATTAGATATTTGTGGTGAAGCCCTGTAGTAATGTACGTTCTTTCCCGGGCACTTATCATTAAAGGTGCCTAGGTTAACGTTATGCTTAATTATCAAAATTCCCCGTTTTCTGCTAGTGTTATTTATAAATATTATTTTAATTTATGTCCTTGATTATTGGTTTTTTTAAAATATTTAGAAGTGGAGAGAAGATCACTTTTTGTTGATTATTTAAAAGTTTAATATTTGGATCCTTTTTATATTTATTTATTTCTAGTTGCTCAAGTAAATTCATCCTAAAACCTTTTGTTTCTATATGTAAAGGTTTTGGTTCGTTATCACCTTGCGGGACGTGGTTTTCATTTAATAAATGGGCCGCAAATTTTGACTCTAAATTTTTATTTTTATAGCAGCGCATGTGTTCCGCGAATCTAGTTAAAAAAGACCTTCCCGTTTGTCCTATATATGTGGCATTGCAATCTTTATGATTACATGTTAATTTGTATATGCCACTGTTTTCTTAATAATACTTCTTAATAGAACTTAATAATAATATTTATTAAAATTTAATTTATTTTAAATTTCGCTAAAAAAAAAAAAAAAAAATGTTTCATCATTTCATATTGAGCGGTAACCGGGTAGGTACCGTACCTATTCTGGTTTCTATGGCGGCGTTCCGAATCCAAATTCAAATCAAAACGTATTTATTAAGTTTGTTCACAAAGCGAACAATCCATCAATCAACCGGGGTCCGGTCGCGCGTCGGCCCAATCCGGCCGATACAACCAGATGCGTCTCGATTTTTTCCGTCCGCCGGGCCGGGATTTTAATTGGGCGAGACTAAGCGATCGGCTTAAACTCTTAAACAACCCAAATTTAATTAACCGTGACTAAACGCTTTCGTCCGCGGCCATTTCCCGGCGCGCGGCGGCCATGTTGCTTCCGCCGGACGGCCGGCGCCCGGAAAAATGTATTTTTTAAATGGCTGACGGGCGCGAGCGCGTCGGGTAGGTACCCCGCTAGAAACGGGGCAAAGTTGAACAGGCTCGCGATAAATTCAGTCGTAAGTCGTAATACTAGTTTATTTGACGATGTGCACTATATTTTAGCGTAGATTTTACTACAGACCACCAAAATAGATCATCAAGGATTATTAATTTATAGTGTACATACTGAATTCGAGATTTTCTCCATAAATTTATAGGAAACATGGTTCATAAAATCTAGAATTCAGTATATTTTAAATGAGTAATCCTCGCTTTGCTTTTATACCCTACATTTATATACATGAACTAACTTGAACTAACGTGAATTTCTTGGTTCGCTGTCTAGTTCCACTCCTGGTTTCAATACGTTGGACTTGTGTAATAATATTACTAAGGGTTTTTAAGTTTTGAAACACTTATTAAAAGATCTAAACTAAATAACCTTAAAAGGTATAATGTCTTAGTAAAGAAGCAGCGCTTTGTTACAAAAAAAGAAGTTTTCAGTTGAAGGGACTAAATTTGGAACAGTTTTTGTAAGTACGTTTTGTTTACTAGGGTATTAAATTTTGCAGGAACAAATACTCAATTTCTTCCGCTGTGAGATTTTACGTAATTTCGCCGAAATTCTTTCGATTCTAACTAACAATACACCGTTTCCTCGCAGGGGTAGAGAGCATAGAACGCCATACTCATATGTCCTGGCCATACCACTTTTTTATTATAATTATTAAAAAATATTTTAAACAAAATATCGACGGTCGTTCGGACATGCAAAACACACTATTTTTTCTTTTAAACGTGATTTTGTAACATTTAATTTTATTTTATACTTGTTTTTAATTTCTCAACCACAAAAATTGTAGGTACTCTTAAAGATGTTATTTAATTATCAATAGATGATTTTGTATTGAATTTTATGTAACACTATGATTATCTATAAAGTTCATTAAAGACGACAAAATAAAGATATATATTGTTTAACATATGGGCTATTGGAAAACTTAGTTTGATAGCCGAACAAAGCTAGGCGAGCAGATATTAATAAGGTACCTGTGTACCAGTGGCGTGCAGTGGGTGTAAAATTATGCTGTGATCGACTATATACCTATATTTAAAAAATATATATACGCATATACCTACAATAAACATATTTTGTATTTTTTAAAACTGTATATAATGAACTATTCTGAGTAGCTTTAATCCACAAAAATAACACACAATGAAATATTTACTTGTCCATTACAAAAAAACTCGCAGAGTCAAAATACACAGCTCAGGACGAATTTTTTCTCGACTTTACTAGATCTATGAAACAAATAAGATAAATTATGAATCGACATGAAGTTGGATACAGAAACTGGATACAGACAGATAAGGATTATTTAATTGATATTAATTTCCCAGAATCGTTACTAATGCACAGCTTTTTTGCTTGTACGCGCTGCACGCCTCTGCTATATACCGTGGCACACTACTAAAAGGTACTTACGTATATTATGGTACCCATTTAAAGGAACGTACGTCCGTGATCTTTGTTCCCAAACAAACTTATCTACAGAATTATCTAGAAAACAAAACGAAAAAAGAAATCTAATATAACGTAACAATAAATAATTAATACATTAGCCGCATTGTGCGGACGAGCCGGGAATTAAAATTAAACGATAGCCAGCCGGGCAGGTAGGTGCCCGCCGTAAAAGTGGTTTGTCATCATTCTCATAATAACGGGCCGATAACAAAGTGGAATAACAGCCGTACAAAAATAATGACGAGTGAAAAAATGGGATACAGATTCAAAATTGAATTTGGAACGCAAATAAAATTGAATGCCCGAGAGAATAGGGGGCTCTTTGTATCAGTTCTGATGGCGTTCTTTCTCGTGGGCGGTCGGGGACAATGGGGAATACTTTTGTTGTGCGTCCGACTTGGAACTGCAGTTTTTCTGCAGGGAACTGGCCGTTTCGTGTGGGAACCTTGTGTCGTTCGAAATGAGCGATGGTGTCATTGTTGGTGGCGGGGAAAATACAAAAAATGCATGTTAATGCCAATAGATGGACTGGTAAACGGTTTTATGACACCATGGAATTTGTTCATACAGTAAAGGCAAAGGGCTGTAAAGTTAATTACTGAAAATGTATAATGTAAATGTTTGAAATGTAATTAAAATGGAAGAATGGATCTATTGGATGGAAGAAGAGGAGAAGCGAAGCAAGGAAATGCGTATATATTATAGAATACAGAGTAGCGTGTTGATCTTGTTGTTAGGACTCTCGCCTCGTGATCCAAAGGTCGCGGGTTCGAAACTTACTCCAGACCAGCAAG